>CAUYRT010086389.1:0-11635 GCA_963574885.1 Lepilemur ruficaudatus | reverse complement strand
GGGGTAGGGCTTATGAACAGAAGGGCTTCATATATGATGCTGGTTTTTCCAAAGGTGGATCCTCCTGCCTCCTGACTGGCCAGAGAGTGATGGGTGAAGATGCTGCTTTAGCAGGGAAGGTCCAGAAAGTCCTCCCTGAGGAGGTGGCATTAAATTGGAAACCTAACTGCAACGAGGAAGGGAGCAATGTGAATATCAGGGCAGGCAGGTTCCAGACAGGGGAAATGGCAAAGGCCCTGAGATGGGGACAGCTTTGCAAGGACAAGAGGCAGCCAGGAGTCCACCGTGGCTCACCGTGGGGGCAAAGGGAAGTGGAGGGGGGAGGACGTGCCTTTCCAATACATGAAAACAGTTTTCACACAGACCTTGTCAGAGACATTAAGTAGCCAAATATTAAAATACTTCATAATACTTTATAAAAATGAATCAATCATTTTTTTTTTTTTTTTTTTTAGAAAGAGTCTCACTCTGCTGCCCGGGCTAGAGTGAGTGACGTGGCGTCAGCCTCGCTCACAGCAACCTCAAACTCCTGGGCTCAAGCAATCCTACTACCTCAGCCTCCTGAGTAGCTGGGACTATAGGCATGTGCCACCATGCCCGGCTAGTTTTTTCTATGTATTTTTAGTTGGCCAATTAATTTCTTTCTATTTTAAGTAGAGACGGGGTCTCGCTCTTGCTCAGGCTGGTTTCGAACTCCTGACCTTGAGCAATCCTCCCGCCTCGGCCTCCCAGAGTGCTAGGATTACAGGCGTGAGCCACCGCGCCTGGCCCTGAATCAATCATTTTTTACCATGTTTGACATTAGACATAGAAAAATCACTATTGATTTGGCTTTGTTTGGCTAGTCAGGCTAACAGCTATGTAAAATTATCTACTCCATTCAACCTTGTGAAGATTCTGAAAAATAAAAAAAATCTATAAACACTTGAGACTAGAGACTCTCTGAATCAGATATAAACCTGCAAACACATGTCTCAGTTCAACCAAAGGAAGCAGTTCATGCTGTTGAGAAAAACCAAAAGCTTTTTTTTAAAGAAAACAAAACCCAGTTGTCAAGGCAACAAGAAAAAAATTAGACAGAAAATATTGTCTTCATCTCAACTACTATCACATACAGAAGCTGAATATCTCCTAGCCCTGCTCTGGAAGTTTTATTTAAACTTTAATCAGTTATTTTAGTAGATGGGGCATGAACGGAGAATCCACAGCACAGGGGCAACTTGCTAATAAAAAGCCACTTATGAGAAGGAACGAAAATCCTATGGTTTACAGAAAAAGCATGAGAACTATTTTTTTTATTTAAAAATTATTCGGCAACTTTTCCTGTATGATAACTTTGCTGAGAATTTCCATTTATTAGCTAGAAACCAAATGGAGATTGAGAGACCAGAAGGTCAAATAACTTGCTGGAGAGTTTCCAGGCCCTTCTCCTTGAATTTCTGTGATTTCAGAGAGTGACTCAGAGTTGACTTTAAACGCCATCTGTGCTCCTCCAGCAGCCACGCTGCTGAAAGCCCCGACACTCGCCCGCTGCCAAACATGTTCTCCGTTCTCCCCTTCCCTGTTTTCTCCACCTGGAGGTCTCCACTGCTCCACGGGGACCCCATGCCTGTCCCCTCCTCTGGGAAACCCTCCCCAATTCTCCAGGTAGAGCTGGCCGGCCCCTACCCCAGGTCCTGCCAGAGCTCAGTAGACGGTAATCAGGGGCTCTTACATCCTACTGCAAGCTTGTGTGTGGCCGTTTTCTTACGCAAATGTGACTTCCCAGAGTTAGGGATCCTGTTCTAGCTATAGTCTCCTGGCACAGTGCTAAACTAAATGCTTTTTAGGGAAGGAGAATGAATAAATTAGAACAGGGCCCTAGCCTTTAATGCTAAAGAACGATCCCAAATCACAATCAACACAACTGGTGAGAAGAATCTGGAAAGCTGGGGTGGAAAGGGAGGCAAATGTGCCTGGTTCCCAGTTCAGCCCCCGGCCGGCGGTGTAATGGCTGGACCCCTCTCGTCCCCCAGAGTGTGTCTGCAGAGTACCACCTGCATCCTCAGAAACAGTAGCAGATGTTCCACAAAAAAGAGACTTAATTTTCCAATAAATTTGAGAATGGCAGGGTACTATGTTCTGAATGTTCCTGTCTGCCACCAACAAATACACATGTTGAAATCCTAACCCCCAACGTGACGGTATTAGGAGGTGGGTGATTAGGTCATGAAGGAGGAACCCTCATGAATGACAATAGTGCCCTTAAAGAGGAGACCCCAGACAGTCCCCTTCCTTCTTTCATGACTGGAGCACACAGCCAGAAGGTGTGTGCCCTCACTAGACACCGAACCTGCCAACACCTCAATCTTGGATTTCTCAGCTTCCAGAACTGTGAGAAATAAGTTTCTATTGTTTATAAACCACACAGTCTATGGTGTTTTGTTACAGCAGCCCAAGTGGGGTTAAAAACATTAAACAGGTTTTTTTTTTCAATAATAATGTCAAGTTTAATCTGTCCAGTGTACAGATTGAATCGGTGCAGCATGTTTTGCTTGGGTGATACACAGTAAACAGAGGTTACTTGAAATGATCAATGGGTAAGGTTAAAAATGGGCACTGGCTCTGGCCAGGTGGGTGGGTAGAGGGTGAGGAAGGGCAGAGAGGAGGTCTCAGAGGGGACTGGCCAGGGACAAGCCATGACTCTAAAGGGCCCAGGGGCACAGGCTCCCAGATGACAGCCTCTCTCTGAATGAGAACCCAGGCAACACAGACTGGGAATGGTCGTCACAAAGTTGTCAGCAGCCGCCTCCTGGCACAACCACTGCCCACTAATATGCAATCTGCTAGACAAATGAAGCTCTTTTTCCGTTTTTTTTTTTTTGTGAGATAGGCTCTCACTCTGTTACCTGGGCTAGAGTACAGTGGTGTCATCATAGCTCACTGTAACCTCAAACTCCTGGGCTCAAGCAGTCCTCCTGTCTTAGCCTCCCAAGTAGCTGGGACTACAGGTATGCACTACGATATCTGGCTAATTTTTCTATATTTTCTAGAGATCAATCCGGTGTTGCTCTTGCTCAGGCTGGTCTCAAACTTCTGGCCTCAAGCGATCCTCCTGCCTCGGCCTCCCAGAGTGCTAGGATTACAGGCATGAGCCACCACGCCTGGCCTGGAAGCTCTTCTTATTCCACCTCCCAGGCACAGCCTCCACCCCCCAGCCAGAGTTCTGAAATCTGAAAACAGGACATGATTACATTTGAAATGGTGTCCTGCAATTTTCTTTCTCAAATATAGCCACTGCCCCTTCTCTAGCCCCCTTCACACCCCCACAAACAATTTCTGTGCCAAGATGAAGAGGAGGCCCCAGGCCATGAGGGACTCTCTCTTTCTCTCACTCTCTCTCTCTCTCTGTTTCTTCCTGTCTTTGTCTGTCTGTCTCTTTCTCTCTCTGTTTCTTCCTGTCTTTGTCTGTCTGTTTGTCTGTCTGTCTCTCTCTCTCTCTCTCTCTCACACACACACACACACACACACACACACACACAGAGCAGGGTAATCACTTGGACTGTTCAGGACAGACCATAATTTATAGCAACGCTGTTAAGCAGAGGCCTAGAGATAATGCAAATGTCACATCGCCCTCAACCAGAGCAGAGCAGAACAAACAAAACAATGTACCCATTAAGGTATTTTAAAGGTCAAGAGAAACACAGTCTGCCAGCATTACAAGGGGGATTTTTCTTCTTAGCAATGAATAATCCTGTTTAAATGAGTATCATTTAATATTTCAGGAGGCTAAAGAGAAACTAGAGACAAAGCTCAGAGGAGTCTGGAGGAAAAAAATCTGAAGAAAGTCAAGAAGTAGAGAAGCCCAGGAGTCTATTTTAGGACTGTTTTAGGAATCTATTTTTAGGAAGCGTGAACTAAAATAAAATCTTAAGCTCCCCCGCAGCTGACTGAATGAACCCCCTTTTGGCTAGAAATATACCCTAAAGCTGAGTTGCTGGCCAAGAGAAGGGAGGTCAGACACTCCTCATCATGCCCCTTCCCCTCTTGGCGATGTCTTTTGTATTAATAACTCATTAACAGGCCTAAGGCTACGCCAGGCAAAGCTTAAACCAGACCTGCAGGTCATCAGTTGTTCGGCTCAGAATAAACCTCTTCAAATTATTTTACAGAGTTTGGCTTCTTTTCCATTGACAGAAGAAACAGCAAGAGTACAAACACTGTACGGTGTGTGCACCAGGAGCACGACAGACCAGGGGCTCCGGGTCACGACAAGGAGCAACGTCAGCCATGCAGCGCGGGCTGCTCACCATGTGGTTCCGCGAGTGTCAAGAAAAGCACAGCATTGGACAGCTACCCAGAAATCCTCTGTTAAAAGGCAGAGAACCCACCTATAATCCTAGCACTCTGGGAGGCCGAGGTGGGCGGATTGCTCAAGGTCAGGAGTTGGAAACCAGCCTGAGCAAGAGCGAGACCCCATCTCTACTAAAAATAGAAAGAAATTAATTGGCCAACTAAAAAATATATAGAAAATATTAGCCGGACATGGTGGCTCATGCCTGTAGTCCCAGCTACTTGGGAGGCTGAGGCAGAAGGATCGCTTGAGCCCAGGAGTCTGAGGTTGCTGTGAGCTAGGCTGACGCCCGGCACTCACTCTAGCCCGGGCAACAGAGTGAGACTCTGTCTCAAAAAAAAAAAAAAAAAAAGGCAGAGAACCAGGATTAACAGGATTTTAAAGTCTAAAATCTGTTGGATCCCTGCTTTTAAGATGAAATTAAGGATGATGATATTAGTAAACGGCATAGTTCTTATCCTAAAAGAATTCTAAGTCACGTTTTAGTGATTTGGCATATAATGGATATACCAGCCAAGCTAATCTCCAAAATTTAAGCAGTGAATAAGTGGAGCTTTGGGTTAGAAGTCATGCTATAGTATTTTCTAGCAAGACACGAAAGCCCAGATCTTACTTCTACACCTTCATATACAGAAGAAAGAAAACCGAGTCAGCAACACTCTGCCCATACGGAGCCTTTAACAATGTGGAGAAGTTTCTCTCCCAGACTAACTCCCATGACCCTTAAGAAATTAAGAAAAAGGGTGGGGAGTTGGGGGGGGCAAGGAAGACAAAGAACATGAAAGCAATGGTATTATAGGAAAGAAAAAGAAGAAAAAATTACAATAGAACAGTAAGAGTTTCCCTCTGTGCGCGAGGATTATGTGTGTTTGTCTTTTACCTTCTTTGTGTTTTTTTCATATTTCCTAATCTTCTGCAATGAACATGTAAACAAGAAAATTTTAAGAGAGAGAGAAAGGTCAAAGGGATTAGAGAAATCAGATTGAGACAGCACCAGGGAAGCAACACAGTTACTGCCACTTAACAGCAAATGCTTGCTCCTGCCTCAGGCAGGGCCTCTGTTCACCTTCCTGTTTCTTCAAGGACTTGACAAGGACTTCACTTGTTAAGTATTTACTAAATGCCCACCCAATGCCTGACCTGGATGGAGAAACGCAAGGTGGGGCTGTTGGTCTCAACAAACTTGCAGTCAAGAAAGAAGCAAAAGAAATGAAATACCTACATAACATCCTGAATTAAATAAATAAATAAAAACAATTTTAAAAAAGAAATGAAATACCTACATCACTCATAAGTGCTAAACTATGTTCTTTCGAGGATGCCTGTAATCAGCTTATAGAGAACAGAAAGTCAGAGGTGCTGCAAAGACTTCACTGCACCAGGAAACCTGAGTTGATCCCCAAAGGGGGTGGGGATTTACATAAGGTCTCATGGTTCTTCACAAAAAGACCAAGGCTATGTTGACGTATTTCAACCCGTTCCTTTTGGTAAATAATAAAGTTCTGCTAAAGACAATGTAATACTTGTATGGTCTCTAGCCTTTTGTCAGTGTCACTTTAAATGGTCTCTACACTGTTGTTTTTCTCATGAGTCAGCATTAAGCAGTGAGGATAGTGACCAACTCTTTTTATTTTTGATTTTTTGTCACTCCGGGTAGAGTACAGTGGTGTCATCACAGCTCACTGCAACCTCAAACTCCGGAGTTCAAGTGATCCTCCTTCCTCAACCTTCCAAGTAGCTGGGACTAACTAAGCACATGCCACCATGCCCAGCTGATTTTTCCTATTTTTGGTAGAGATGGGGTCTTGCTCTTGCTCAGGCTGGTCTCAAACCCCTAGGATTACAGGTGTGAGCCACCACTTCCCGGTTCAACTCTTCCTTAAATTATTGTAATGCCGCATTTTCAAATTGACATTTTTTTTTTACTTTTTATTAAACTGTAACATGCATATATCAAAATGCCTAAATCATAAGGTCTATTAATTTTCATAAACTGAATGTATGCATTATAATCAATACCCAGATCAAGAAACAGAACAGCACCAGAACCCCAGAAGCTCTCCTTGTGTCCCCTTCCAATTATTACCCTTCTAAGGGTTACCACCATTCTGACTTCTAACACTTAGCTTGCTTTGTCTTCTTTTAAATTTTAATTTTTTATATACTTTTTAGAGACAGGGTCTTGCTATGTTGCCCAGGCTGGAGTGCAATGACTATTCACAAGTGTGATCCCATCACTGATCAGCACAAGAGTTCTGATGCTTTGTCTTTCTTATACTTTATATAAGCGAAATCATGTATTGTGTACTCCTTGGTATCTGGCTTCTTTCCCTCGACTTTATGTTTGTGAAATTCATCCATGTTGTGTACAGTGGCAGTTTGCTCATTTTCAATCATGAATAGCATTCCAGTGTGTGAATACACCACCATTTGTCCATTCTACTCATGATGGGCGTTTGGGTAGCTTCTCGTTAGGGCTGCTATGATGAGTGCTGCTATTTCAGTGCATGTCTTTCCATGAACATATGGATGCATTTCTGTTAGGTGCGTACCTGGGAGTGAACTGTTGGTTGCAGGGTACACACATGTTCAGCTTTTAGAGATACTGAAAATAGGTACAAAAGCTTCTCTGAAAATTAAGGACCCAGTTTTGGTTTTGCCTCCTTCTAGCAGTAACAATGGCATACTATACCAGATCTGTTCCAAACCTGATCTTCTATTGCTCAAGATAGAGAGACCCCAAACCATTCTATCGCGTCTACCTTAAAATCTTCACAGATAATTGCCTACGCTTGTTTTTTCCCAAAAGAAGAGGCTGTTAACCAAGAAAACATTATATTGTAGTTAAAGGCAAATTATATTATAAAGGACAGGCTGTCAAGTAAAACACAATTTGTAATTACCGTTAACTTCAGAATAAATCAAATTATCCATATAAACCCAACCACTCACTGGTAAATTAATGAAAAACATGACAGCATTGAGCTTTTAATTGCTTCTATTACAAAACCCCCAAACTTAGGTTATCAGGCAGAAAGGCAATTAGTTTGCAACAGATGCATCAGTACAAACCTGTTACATGGCTCCAGAGTTAATCTTCCTCAAGTTTATGAAGACCATCTGCCCAATTTTTGTAGGTTTTCACTTTAGACAATCCTATTTAGACAGTCCCTCCAAACTAATTGCTTTTTGCCTTTTTTGTCTATTTTGGATCGGTATCTTTTTCTAATATCTCCAGTACATAAGCTTCATAAGAGCTCTGTTATCTCAAACCCCAAGTTTAATTTCCTTTCCAGAACATATTTTTCAGAATATTAAACCTCAAAAAAAAAATAGCAGATAAAAAGATTACTGAGCGATGGTAGGGCTTAAATAAATTAAGGCTTCCAGGCTATGTTGCTACTTCCTGTTTCCAAAAGGTAATCTTTTTTCAGATTATCAAACATCATTCGTGACCTTTAAAAAGAACTCCTTGAAATCATTTATTAATAATAAAATCTAGTTAGACTATCACATTAGTGAAATGTTATAAAATAATATAAAATGATGCCAATTTTCCATCGTAAGACCTGATAATGCCTATTACACATTTTCAAAGCTAGGTTTGAAATGGCCCAAACTACAATGTAATATATTTTATTGGCACCATCAAATTAAAAAAACTACAAGTGAGCACAGTTAGGAACGAGAAATGAGAAACAGAATAATTTCAGAAAAAGAATAATCCCCAAAATATTACTATATTCCCTATGGAGATAGAAGGAAAAGGGAATTTGTTCTTTTTGGTATAAGATCTACTTCCATACACATGGAAAGGGCGGCTGCTCTAACGGTGGGAGTGTCATACAAATGACTACTTCCAGGAGTCAGGAAATGATTTGACGGGCAAAGAAAGGAACTTCGTGGGCCCTTCCATGGCACCTGGAGCGCCCACTTTGCTGGCCTCCTGAGGTTACGACATGTCACAGCATGTTGTGACCAATATATTTATTTATTCAACAAATATTTATAAATATACCACATACTATTCTAAGCTCTGCAGATTCTGTGATGAATAACAGAGAGACATCTATGGCTCCTGCCCTCAGGGAGCTAAAGATCTAGAAGAAGAGGTAAAACATGGGATAAATAATTACATAGATAAATTCTCTCTCTCTCTCTTTTTTTCCTTTTTCCTAGAGCCAACTACAAGTTTAAGATAAATTCCCATAAGTGACATACGGGGCATCCCCAGAGATGACAGCAACTAAATCTGAATAAGTGGGAGTGTGTTTGTGTCACAGGGAGTGACTTGGTTACATACAACATGTGATACAGTTAATCGTGTTAAATATGCTGAATCTACTGTTCATAACTGACACTACCTTTAGCCAGGTAAATGATATTTATCTATCTTTCCACCAGTCATTCAATGCAACTAATTTTTTGAGCACTCGTTTTTATTGCAGCTACTTGGAGGGACCACAGAGAAAGGCAGAGATGACTATGGTATGGTCTCCGCCCACCAAGAGGGGACGATCTAGGGTACAGAGGAAGCAGTCCCACAAATAACCAGCAAAACCACAGCCCAAGGTGGACCGCAAGGAAGTACTAGTGGCGTCAGCTGTGAGGGGACCTAATGGGAGGTAGGGGAAGGCTACAGAGGACAAGGGGATTTGGGATCCTACCACTAAATAGCATTTCTCCAGGCCTAGAAGGAGGGAAGGGCACTCCTGGGAAAGGGAAGTGACACGAGAGGTTGAATATGGGTGCAAAGGTTGTGGCATGCCTGGTGAGCAGGCTGCAGACTGGAAGAATGGCAGGGGAGGAGATGATGGGGGCAGAGAGGGGTGGGTGGGCCCTCAAGGGCACATGACTCAAGGCTGAGTGGGGCTGCACACCAGGAGGCCATGGGGCACTGTGCAGAGATTTTCCACCTGTCCCTGGGTCTAAATCCACTCTCCTCCGCTCCACCCTGCTCTGCCCTGGGGAGGCTGACTGCACAGACTATGTGGATGGCCGCCCTTGCTCTCTGGCTTTCAGTTGAGAGCCAAGGGAAGGCCTGGCAGGAGGTGGAGGGAGGGAGCAGGTGAGGTCAGACTATTTATGTCCCTGGCTCCCTTTCTGCAAGCTCACAGCTCCTGCCAGGCAGCCTCCCACAAAGATGCTGTGAGCAGCTCTCCCAGGGTGGCTAGCCCCAGGCACTGTGCTTCCCTGTGGTTGCTGACAGCTGCCCATGCCTTTGTATGTAACCTCTTTATTAAGCTCTCCTCAAATCACCTGGTCGGACTGTGTTATCTGTCCCCCACAAGGACTTGAACTGACAGTCATGCCGCAAGGAAATCTGGGGGGCTCATGACGGCATTGGGGCAAATGCAGAGAGAGAGATGCCTCTGAGGGAAGGAAGGTCAGGATGGTGGTGGAAAGGGAGCGTGGGGAGGAGGATGGCAGACTAGCCACAGACCACAGCACTTGTGTGACTCCTACTGTGTGCCAGGCACTACTCCCCAGGTTTTAACAGAACTCACTTAATCCTTACAGCAGCCTTATGAGACACCCCGTTTAACAGATGAGGAAACTGAGGAACAGAGAGGCCAAGTGACTTGCTCAAGGTCCCAAACTAGTAAGTGGTGAAGCTCAGATTCAAGCCCAGACGAGTCTGGTTCCTGAGTCATAGTCTCAGCCACTGGACTGCACTGACCACTCCGGTTGGGGCCAAAGAAGAGAACTTCAGAATTTGAGATCTTGGGGGAGGCAAGGCATGGGTGATGGCATCTCCCAGGAAGGTCACCAGTGTAGATTGTTGAAGTAAAGCCACGTGGAGAAAATCTTGCTATCCTAAACAAACACTGCCTCAATGACAATGCAAAATCTTTTTTCTTTTTTTTTTCTTTTTGGACAGTGCATTGTCTTGTACAGGTATCGGAATAAGAGTAATCCTCAACTAATGACCATATCCAAATAAATTACAGTTAGTTCTGCTATAACACCATAATTATTTTCCTAAGAAACCTCACATTATTTAAAAAAATCATATAAATAGTTATTTCCATATGGGAAAAGAAAGGTTGTGGTTACAGAGAGTTGATAAAATTACTAATAGATAATTTTTCCTATAGGAGCTTCAACAACAGAGAATTTAATTATCTTTTGTTCCCATCTATAAATAATGAATGGCTTGATCACAGATCAACAAAAAAAGAACGAAAAGCAAAACCTGAACAGCACAGAAAAATAACACGCAGCCATGTTCACACCCACCAGCAGTAAAGAACAGCCCTTGAAGCCAGCTGGCCTCCTGCCACCCACACGGTGCCTCGGTGTGTCCCTGTGCCCCATGTCCCCTGTCCCCATGTCCCTGTGCCTCTGTGCCCAGGGTCCCTCCGAAGGTGCTCACATCCCACCTCTGAGTGGTCCAGAAAGTTCAAACCCTCCTCCCCACGTAGTCAGCTGCGTAACAGCCAGTTCTTGGAATGACAATTTATACTGTCAGGAAAATCCGAATCACTACCGTTTGTTTAAGCTCTCTTGCAGCAGATATGGTCATGAAAACAAACGTGCTCTGGAAAATGAGAAACGTCATATACACGTAACAGCAGCACAGCTCATCCTGTTACTTATTTTAACAGGCAAGACAGCATCTTCGGCTGTCGAGCCATGCCAACATGCCTATTATATCAGAAATAACTTCCACAGCAATCACTTTCCTCCCTTAAGGAGACAGACAGGAAGAGAAAATGTTCCCTGTCAGATCTATATATTTTCCATTCACACTGCGGGCTGCCAAGTGTGCCAGCTCAGCCTAGACTGTAACGAGGACACTGATAATGCGCTCTGGGGGCCTGCAGCCATGGTAGACGTCCGATAACAGCTACGGACTGTATTGACTGGCCTCTGCCTGGTTCTGCTCTTCCTGAGTAGCCTCATGCTGGGTCCCGTACACAAAAAGATGGGACGAGGGAGACTGGTCCATTGCTACAGCTGTTTGCTCAACATCAAAGGCAGGTGGCCCTGATTCTGTGCCTTTCCATGCAAGAGATGCTGGCTGGCAGATGACACTTGTTGATCAACGACATTCCACACATTCATATTCACAGAATCCAAGAAGGGCTGACACCATTGTGAATATCCCTTCAGGTTCAAACTGCTAATTTGACGTAAAGGAGCCCAACGTCTCTTTTTTTTTTTTTTTTTTTTTTTTGAGACAGAGTCTTACTCTGTTGCCCGGGCTGTAGAGTGCCGTGGCATCAGCCTAGCTCACAGCAACCTCAAACTCCTGGGCTCAAGCGATCCTTCTGCCTCAGCCTCCCGAGTAGCTGG
>CAUYRT010086383.1:0-22256 GCA_963574885.1 Lepilemur ruficaudatus | reverse complement strand
AAAAAAAAAAAAAATCCAACAGGACTTGATAGGGTGGTAGGGAAGAAGGAAGCAGGAGTGGGAAGAGGGAAGGATGGATTAGAGATTCTGATCAATGGAGTAGATGGCAATTTCCTTCAATAAGGTAAGGAAAGGTTAGGGACCAGTGGAAGGAGTTAACTTTGCACATGTTGAGTTTGAGATATCTGTGGCATACCCAAGTGGAAATGTCTAATGGGGAAATGGAGAAATGAGCCTGAAGCTCAGCAGAAGTCTGAGCTTGAGGATCTCAGGAGAATAAAGTCCCTCAGGCAAAAGCAGGTGGGATCCAAAGCATGGCATGGACATGTGAGCAATTATCAGAAGCCATGAATGAGTTCATTGGCAGCTCCTCAAGTGAAGTTACAGAGTGAAAGGATCTGACAGCTTAAGACTGAACCCTGCACAACTCTCATGTGCAAGGACCAAAAGGAAGAGAAGAGCCCATGAAAGAAAGAGCAACCAAAGATGTACAAAGAAAAACTGGAAGAGATGCCAACAGAATAGAGAACTTAAAGATGGAAGAAGTGGTCAGCTGAATCGAATGCCAAGAAATGTCACATAAGCTGTAACCCGAAAAGCATCTGTTAGCTATGACAAAACAAGTCATTGAGCCTCACAGGGAGAAGTTTCTTTGGAACTAGCACTCCGAAGGCCACTCTACCAAGGCCAAAATCAGATGAGAATGGACTGAGGCGCTAATGTAAGAGCAGGAAATGGAAGACACAAAAAAAGGCTCTTTTCCAGTGGCTTGGCTGTAAAAAGGAAGGCGATAGAGTAATAGCCATGGGAACTGATTACTTATTTGCAGACATTTGGGTTTGTTTCTTGAAAACTGAAATGCCTTGAGCATGTTCATAAACTGGGAGGAAATGGTCAGAGGTTGAAGATACAGGAGAAAGTTCAGGAAAGTAGGATTCCTCAGGCAAAGGCAGGTGGGATCAAATGCCCAGAGAGATGTCCCCTCTTACCCTGCTCAAAGGAGCACAGGATGGTTCGGATGGATGTTTATGTCAGCCACACTTATTGAAAGACACATCTGTACACTCAAAGGTCAGACAAAAAAAAAAGAAAGAAAAATAAAAATACGTCTGTCCTTATTTCCTCCACTTTCTCATTGCCTGTTTCTGTGCATTCTGGCTTCTGTCTCTACTGCTTTGCTGAAACTGCACTTTCCAAAGCCTTACATAACCTCACAATTTCAAATTTAGTGGTATCTTCTGTTTTCTTTTTCTAAACCTCTGTGCGACATTAACCTTATGAACACCTCTCCTTCCTAAAACTCTCTTTTTCTTTGATTTCTGTGACACCAACATTCTACCCCATCTCCCTATTAATTTCTCCTGTCTCTACAGTAGTCTCATTTCTTCATCTTGGTCCCTAAATTTGGACATGCTCCCAAAATCTGTGGCTTCAGCTCTCATCTTTATAAACATAGCAGTCAAAGTTACTTTCAATCCCTTGTATGTGGCTTCAGCCGTCCAGGACTCTACTGTTCAGGCCTCTGTCCCCAGACGTTTGTTAAAAACGAAGCAGATCAGTCAGAACCACGGGGCACTGTGAATAGCACCAAATCAGTAGGAGAATAGGAAGGATCAGTGATGACTCACCAAAGTTCCAGTATATGACTGTGATCAAGTCACTGTGGCATGAATATGAAAGCCAGTAAAACGCGGTATCAGCTGGGGTGGGTTCAGAATGAAGATGAACGCCAATCCACCAAGAGAGGAGAAAAAGGCAAAAGGGAGACTTGGTACTAAAGAAGGATAAAACTGGAACCAGAGTACTCATAAGGGACACGTGACATGGTGCCATATGTTCTGTGAAGAGAGGCTTATAGGTACCCTCACAAGATCAGGACAAAGTGACAGACAGGTGAAAAGTCAACCTTTCTGATAAAGGCATCATCTAAGATGGACCTGCTAGCACACAGGATCAGCCACTTATGCATGCAGGCCCCAAGCAGCAATGCCAAAATGAAGGAACAGAGCTCTTGGGTGTCACAAATGCTTAAATCCATATAGCGTGAGATACCTTTACACACCCACCAGAGTAACGAAAAGTTAAAAACTGACATTACCAAATTTTGGCAAAACTGTGAAAGCAACTGGAACCCTCGTACATTTCTGGCAAAAATGCAAAGTGACACTGTCTATTAAACAAAGTTTGTGGAAGGCCATTGTTCTGGACTGGCCTCCAGCAGTAGTCCCCAGCAGACCAGTCCAAATCAGAATGGAGTCACATGTCCTAAGTGCCACATGATCAAGCTGAACTTTTAAACGGGCCAGATTTCTTAACAAAAAAATGAGAGTCAGCCTGAGCCAATGTACCAAGGAAGCCCCCTCTGTTTTAATCCTATAAAGAAAATAACTTTGAAATGATCAATCTACTTTTTGTTCTCTGTCTTTCTTTAGCCCTTTTCTGCCTATAAAGCCCACCTCCTCTGCTCAGCTCATCAGAGCACTCATTCTATTTTATAGAATTGGATGAATCACAAATAAATGCCAATTAAGGTTTTTAAACTAAATGTCCATCAGCTGGTGTATGAATAAATAAATTTTAGCACATCCATACAATGGAGTGTTATTTAATAATAAGAAAGTACAAACCACTGACACACAGCATGAAATAAATCTTAAAAACATGATGCTAAAGCAAAAGAAGCCAACTGCTAGAGAATACAACCTTAAACTACCTGCTGCCTAAATTCTAGCAAAAGCCCTTGCATTAAAAAAAATTGTATTTATATTTGAACCATACAGTCAGTCTACCATTTCACTATGTCAGTGATGAGCATACAATTTTGCCCAAGGGCAAGTTCCAGAGAAGAAAAAGAAAAATATTTAAAGGCTACAGTTTATTTCATAAATTGCATACATTTTTCTATCAGAAAGTACAATATCTACAACTGGGCCTTAGCATTAATTTAATATTGCTTTAACCAAGGGTTTCAGATTATATGCCACAGTTTCTGCAGTGACATGAGGAGCACATAGTACAGTATCTGGTTTCACCTTTTTGCCCTTGAATAGATGCTGCTGTTAAGTATTCATGAAGCTCTTTACTGTCCCACATAACCTAGACTCTATCTCTGTGTTAGGTCCAAGTTGACTCCCGCAAACCCCCACATCTCTCGCCTTGGTCTACCTTGTCTCTCAGCAAGCCATGTGGTTAACCAGACTGTCTACAGACTTCCTGATTAATTGATGGCTCACCATAGTGATGTTCACCACAATATAATAACCCTGTTTTCAGACCCAGACAGTAAAAAGATAGAAAATAATATGTGCTTTCTTCATTGCAGGAAAGTAGAAATTCTCACCTTGAATAAAAGCACGGGTGACTTAAGCACAACCAGAGAGAGCCACTCCAATGCCATTCTCTTTGGAGACTCTTCCCCTTCCTCTTAGACCCTTTGTCTGTTCTCAGCATCAGCCTCAAGATGAGGGTTAAAGAAAACTTAAACAGAACAAACTTTACTTCTAGAAAAAGTGAAATATTTTACCATCATTTGTGACTCAACCTGGAATACTCCCGAGTTGTTACTGTAGTTGCAGATTTTCTCAGTGTCTTCAAACATTGCCAGATCAACAAGTCTAAATAAGTTCTAAGCAAAAAAGAAAGAAAAATTGGAAGGAAGTGAAGAAGGAAGGAAGGAAGGAAGGAAGGAAGGAAGGAAGGAAGGAAGGAAGGAAGGAAGGAAGGAAGGGAGGGAGGGAGGGAGGGAGGGAGGAAGGCAGATTGGTTTTATGGAGAAACGGCTGCTCAACATACATGCTATTCCTAAATGTTCATTTTGGATCACTCCTTAAACACCCTGAATGAGCTTTCAGCGTTTTACACCTGAAAGAACTAAAATAAGACAGGAGTCTGTGCATGTGCTAAATTCTCAGAGGTGGCTTAAAGAATCAATGAGCTTAATCACCTCTATTTATGTGAGCAGCACATATTAGAAAACTGGGTCTGTCCATCTTAACCATAAACATGACTCAGCTACAACATCCTTCCAGTCTCTCATCTCTGTTGGGATCAGCAGCAGTCAACTATAAAGGGCAAATTTCAGGGACATCTCACAGAGTTATTTTTAATGGACGAGTGCACGTGATTGACTGCATGTTGTTTTTATAGCATATAAACATAACATGTCTAAACAATGTAGATATAAAATAGATGAATATATAAAGTTGGGGTAAATACTTTTACTAAGACATGCATTAAATTCACCAGTATCTCTCAGTGACTCACAAAAAGGTCACGAGTCCTGGGTATTCTGTCTCTTGAATAAATCTAGGAACATCAGCCCCGGCAATCCCTGTGTCTACTGTGCCAATTTTTTTTCATTCTCTTCCAGACCTCAACTCTACCCTTGTTTTCTTCCTGCTCCCCAGAAGACCTCACTGAACCAAAGGCCTCCAACATCCACCCTTGTCCTCAGTCACAGCCCTCCTTTCTGCCTCAGAGGCCCCTTCCCCTATGTCTGCCCTCCCACCCTCTGCCACCTCCCGAAACCATGCATCATTTCCTTTCCTCCTTGGTAGCTTTCATCTCCTTTTCTCTGTGAGATCTTATTGCTGTAAAAGAAGTTTATCCATGAAAGATGCCCAGATGATAAATTCCCTGGGAAATCTTTATCCAGCACAAATGTGTACGACAACTTTTGAGAAAAACGACCTGAAGAATGGGTGCCCTTCGTCTCTGTTTACAACCTCTCCCACAAGATCAAGCAGCAGCCCACTCCAAAACATGGGAACAAGAGGGACCTGGCTGCCCCTCTTCTTTGCGGGTGCTCAGGCTAAGTCTTCTCAGGTCTCAGGAGACTCTGGGAGCTATATCGTCAATGTTTACATTGCCCTGGTCACCTCCCTGTGCAGATGAGGACAGCTGCTGGGTCCTTTACCAAAACCAAAGAAAATGCTTGTTCTCTTCGAAGGCTGAGTGTCTGTGCTTTGTCGTAGACCACCATTTCCAATCCTAAGGAAATTGCTGTGGCCACTACTGCATCTTTCACAGATGGATGTGATGAACAAGTGGTCAGCATCTGTCACCTCTCCTTGCCTCCTAAGCCCTTGCATTTGGCTTCTACGAAAAAAACGCAATGAACATCGATCTTTGCAGAATCATCTTCTAATTGTTCCTTGAAGAACAGCTCCACTCTTGGTTTCTCCAACATTCTGCTATTCTGGTTCTCTTTTACTTCCACGTCAGTCTCCTCTGAAAGGCCCTCTTCTTTCCTTAAGAAAATATCCCCCAAGCAGTTGTCCTCAAATGAGCTTTAGCAAAATGACACATATGGCTCATGTAACTGGGCAGAGGAAGGGCTGCAGGAAGTAAGGAAGGCCCAGGAACTGGAACTGAACTCTCCACACTCCAGGACTCTTGCTCTTTATGTCCATCTCTCAGTTCTGCTTGTCTCTGCTTCTGGGATGTTGGCTTCATCCCCTCCTCCTGCAAAAAAACCTTGCTTATATGATGGGGAATGTGGCCATATGCAGGTGCAGCTGTGAACCCCCAATGAACTCCCCCTGTGAACTCCCACTTCTTTCTTTTTGGCTGTGACTTCAGGTGGTTCCAGAGTCTTGATGCTGCCCACAGACACCAGTGGCATTTGTACAGAGGCCTTCCAATAAAATGTTTGTTGTATCTCTGAGAAAATCCTAGTAGAGTTGGGTAGGTAAAAAAAATTGGTCACCTTGCAGGGAGCTCAATGGACATTGGAAGCAGCAATGATGCCTGATGGATAGGAAGACTCAGACTTCCATAAAGAAGCCATCCTTCACACACCCATAAGAATCGCATCCCAGGCTTGCCAGAAACAGCCATTTTCCAAACTGGCATTGCCTATATACCTGGAAACATGCAGGAAAACTAGAAGAATGAATGAGAACAAATTTAAAAAGAGCCATAACTTGTAAAGACTTCTTTGTAGACACCAGCAATTGTTATTTGGGGTTCCTTGCTCAGGAGAAGCCCCAGGTAAAGTTGTAAACTCAGAGAAGATTGTCTTTGGTGTCCTACTCTCTTCCTTTTTTTTTTTTTTTTTTTTTTTTGAAACAGAGTCTCACTCCGTTGCCCGGGCAAGAGTTCCATGGTGTCAGCCTAGCTCACAGCAACCTCAAATTCCTGGGCTCAAGCGATCCTCCTCCCTCAGCCTCCCAAGTAGCTGGGACTACAGGCATGTGCCACCATGCCTGGCAAATTTTTTCTATGTATTTTTAGTTGGCCAATTAATTTCTTTGTATTTTTAGTAGAGACAGGGTCTTGCTTTTGCTCAAGCTGGTTTTAAACTCCTGACCTTAAGCGATCTGCCCACCTCAGCCTCCCAGAGTGCTAGGATTACAGGCGTGAGCCCCCGCACCCAGCCACCCTACCCTCTTCCTTTTCTTCCTTTTCTTTCTCTTTTCCTCATTTTCCAGGCAGCCAATGACTGTCTAATGCCTTTCATCTTGCCAAGGACCACACATCCAAGGTCTCCAAAACCAAACTTACTATCTCTAATTCCTTTCTCAAATGAAATTCCCTTTTACAATGGAATAATCTTAGTTGGTAGTGAGGAAAAAGCATCTCATAAACTAATTCACATTAAGGTAATAATATACTAATATACTCTTTCCCTGATTTGTGGTTCTGAATCACAGATCATATTGACCCAATCACCAAGTATAACCCAAGGACTCCAAAATTTCTATTTCTGGACTTTACCTTCACCCTCTTCCTACACAGTTGGACCAATATATCCAGTTACACATAGGCACCTTGAGTCACCATAATTAACATCTAAACTCATGGTCTACCCTACCTAGAAAACGCTTGCCCTCAAACAGCGCCATCTTGGTTTTGAGCAGAGGCAGCCAACCATTGGTCCATCAGACCCTGGAACGTTTCCCCAAACTCCCCCCTCTCTGTAACTTCTCCCCACCTCCTACTCCTACCTCAGATATGAGCAATTTCCAAATCCTAGCGATTCAGTCCTTTCTCTGTCCCCTATCCCCTCTGATGTTTCAGGACTTCATTATTTCTTGCTTGGGTTTTAACAATAACTTTCAACAGCATCTCCACACCATACCAGCCCTATCAAATCTGATCCAATCTCACACTGTTGCCAGAGTGAGCTCCCTAAAATGCAAATTTGATCATTTGACTTCTTTGCCTAAAATCTTGAAATGGATCTTCATTATTTGGAGAAGGAAATCCAAATTCCTTAAGATGACACACAAAGCCCTGCATATTTTGGTCCCCATTTGTCTCTTCAGTCACATGTTCTGCTGCCCCCCTCACTATACTTCATGCTTCTTCTATGCCAACCATTAATATTTTTGAACATGACATGCCAGTCTATGCCACCATACACATGCATGCTCTGTGCTTTCCATCCAAAAAGCCCTTTCCTTCCCAGTCTTCCTGGTAAACTCCTATCCATCCTTTAGATGCAACACCGTCACCTCCTCTGGGAACCCTTCTAGGACCAGCCCTCTGTCACAGAACAACTCAGTTGCACTTTATTTTACCTTGACTCTGTGCTTTTTCTCTATTTACATTGTTGCATTTATCACACTGTATTGGAACTGTTTGCAGTGGAGTGTAAAAGAAGAGAATTCTATTTAAAACCGCAACCAGCTTAATTACTTTTGCCCTAAGGAGTAATTAAGTCATTTTAGGTACACTTCTACTCTGGGGCATAATTTTTCCCCAGAGTAGAGGTGCGTGCAAAATACTTTTAAAAGCAGTATTTGATACAAAAGGTATGATCACTAGGACGTGTTTTAGCAGACAACAGAAAAATAGAGATAGCTAAACCACACTGCAAACAGAATGTACTAGAATGTGGTGAAGGGCAAGGGAGACTGAGTAAGAGCTGAAAAGAGAGAAGAGATGGAGTCAGGGGCAGAGCTACTCAGAGATAGGCAGGGAGCCTGTGGAGAAATGTTTACCCCTGAGAATCCTTCTATGCCAGGGGTGGCTGAAAAATGTGTAAGAACAAGAATATCTACTATCGAGTGTGGAATGAATTGAACCATGGCACAGCTAGGTACCTCCCTCTGCCACTCCACATCTCCAGGGGCATCTACCCCACACACACATGCCCAGTGTGCTTTCCTCAGAAGGCAAAGCATTCAGGCCAGCTCAGGGCAGAGCCGCCTTGTAGGAGGAGGGCCACGACAGTAGAAGGTCAGGACTGCAGCTCCTTGAGAAGCCAGGGCGCTAGAAGAAAGCCAAGATCCCCCTGAGGAACCCCCAGGCATGGGGGAGGGCCCAATGGGTTGTTTGAATCAATTATTGCCTAAATTTCAATTGTCATGATGATCCCAGCTGACAGGGGTTAGGTTTGCTCTCTTTCTTTCTGTCTCCCCTTCTAGAACATGAGCACTGTATTGACCTTTGATTTCCCTTTGGCTAGCAGGGTGCTGGACTCTTAAAAGGAAGGTGTTCAAAGAATGTCTAGAAAACGGAATCTGCCTTACCAGGTTAATGTGTCAACCTCCTAGAAGTACGTATTTTTTCCACAAAAGCCCTCAAGCATGATGTTTTCAAAGAGAGCATTTCAGCAGAACACAAAGATACATTTTCAAGGCCGAGTTTCCTCCCAGCACCTCCTAAGTCACACTGCATAGAAAATGGTCTGTCTGCTAAGCTGAGACCCAGCCGTAGCTGACACTCCGGGAGCCACACACAGATGGGAACAAGGAGTGAGAGGCGCTCTCACTCTCTGTGGAGGAGACAAGTTTTCCTAAAGACATGAAACAGAGCACCCACAAAGACAAATAATTACCACTCAACCTTTCTACCTTATTGCCCTTTGGTTTATGAAATTCAAGGAGTTTGATGAAGACAACGGATTTCAAATAATCTTTACATTACATGTGGTTGTCGTTCAATGTTTACTTTTATGCACTTAACCTTGAACCGCTGCCAATAGAACGGAGGTCACTTTGGAGGCTAAAAATGTAGGTCAGGCATCTCAGTTTAGGAGCGTAAAAGGAGCGCCTCACCGACACTGACTTCCTGCCCCTGGGGTTACTGTAAGAAATCGCCTGTTTGGGTCAGATTGTAGGAAGGCAGCTTTGGGCGCCAGAACACTCTTCGTTGTCTCCCACACGTGGCGCACAGCAGTCAAACTGAAAGAGCATCCTTGCTGCTCCCTTTCAGAATCCACCACATGGGTGAGTCAGAGACTTGTCGCAGCCTGCACATTCCGTGAAGGGAGGAAAGTCGTCGTTCAACTGGCTGGCCGTGCACAAAGCAAACTGTCTGGAATAGACAAACTGAACGGAATTGGGGTCTGAACACAACGAACCTGCATTACTGCTCTGCAGCAGGGGACATTGACACAGACGTGACATGTCGTGCCTAATAATGCTTAGAGTGAATGCTCCTCCAGGCTAATCAAATAATCCAACTTGATGAAGAGTTATCCATGCAAAAAAGATTTTCCAAAAAGAGCAACACACTCAGATACACATAGCATACTATTAATATTAGTTTCCTATCGCTTCCGGAACAAATTGTCGCAAACTTGGCGGCTTAAAACACATTTTTACAGTTCATTGGGCCGAGATCAAGGTGTCAACAGGTCTGTGCTTCCTCTGGAGGCTCTAGGGGAGAATCGTGTTTTGCCCTTTCCAGGTTCTATAGCTGCAATCTTTGCATTCCTTGGCTTGTAGCCCCTTCCTCCATCTTCGGCTTGTTTCCATTCTCACTTTGCCTTCTGTCCCGGGGCCAAATCTCCCTTTGCCTCCCTCGCACAAGGAGCCTTGTGGTACACTCAGAGCCCACCCGGAGAATTTGGAATAATCTCCTCATCTCAAAATCCTTAATTTGATCATATCTGCAAGGTCCCTTTTGGGGGGACATATAAGGCAACATTCCCAGGTTCCAAAGATTAGGATGTAGACACCTTTGGGGCCCATTATTCAGCCTAGTATATCGTGCAAGAAAGATTTTCGAAGAAGGAAATTAGATACACATAGGGCTCTAACACAACAGAACGTAATGGTCTCTTGACTATACAGAGAACAGTATCTAAGACTGTTACCGTTCTGAACATCACCATGTTCACCAGGTTCTATCGGCACAGCAGTGCTCCATAATGCAGAGTTTGAAACCAGTGGCTCAGCTCTATTTGCCTTCAGAGTAAATTATGAGATATGGGCTTATTTCTCATTCGCTGCCTTGGCACAAATAATAGAATTTGAAAATCTGCATTTCCAGGAGGCAAGCATTTTTCTGCCTTGCAGGAAATGGGTCTTGAAACCCCCTATTCTTTTTTCTGAGAAACGCAGGTATTCAGGCCCTTTAATTATGCAAATATAAAGTGGGGCCACTTGGAAAGCTGTGGTTCTTGGGGATGAAGTTGCTTTTTGTGAAAGGTGATGTGAAAGGTCATGTATATAGGCAGAGTTGCAACTCTGCAGAGTAGGTCCTTTGTGGAAAAACGCCTTTCTAAATATCGGTATACGGTGCTACTGTGCATGGTTGCTTGTTATTGAAGAGGTGTATGCTTGTGGGTTTTTAAATTTAGTTGTTGAGATAGCCAAAAATGCAACAAAGGAATAAAGGCACAGTGTTCAACTCCTGCTGGGTGACAGAACAAGAAGTGGAATTGGATTAGGCATAATCCAGCTCACTGACAAATTTAAGGCTGAGTAAACATTTAGAAAATGTAACAATGCTGAGCTCTTGCAGCCTAAAATAATTGTTCTTGGGGCCTGATAGGATTATTATTGCCATGTAATAAATCACCCCCAAATTTCCTGATGTAAAACCGTAACCATTTCATTTCGATCACTAAACTTCAGGAAGGCTTCAGCCGGGCAGTCCTCTGGAGCTCTCACGAGCAGGCTGGCCTCGTGGGCACGCAGTCCGTGCAGTGGCACAGAGCCCTTCACTTTAAAGAATCCCACACTTACTTTAATCCTCTGTGTGATATTCTTAATTTTTTAATAAAAGACCTCACTGTTTAATTTTGCACTGGTCCCCACAGATTATGTAGCTGGTCCTGCTCGCGAGGTTGCATTCAGATAATGGCTGGAGCTTCATCAGTTGAAGTCTCAGCGAGGCTGGATGTCCAAGACAGCGTCTTGACATGGCTGGTGGTTGATGCTGGCTGTTAGCTGGGAGCTCATGTGAGACTGTCAACCAGCGCACCTATGCATGACCTTTCCAGCATGCTGTTCTCTGGGGAGTTGGGCTTCTTGTGTGGCAGTTGGCTTCCCCAGAGTGAACATCCTCAGAGAACAAGGTAGAAGCTGCATAGACTTTTGTGACCTAGCCTTGCAAAGCATAGAGCCTAATAGAAATCACTGGGGCTCTACCTGCAGGTGGCTGTGTGGGGCAGGGATTGGTTGCCCAAAACCAGACCGTTGGCCAAGATGGTGAACAACTTCAGGAAAGATTTGAGGGAAATGAGGATTTGGCTTACAGATTCCCAGAAAACCCTAGGGCAGAGGGCCTGGTAAAGAACTGGACTTCCTACAGACAACCAAGATGAGGGCCATCATAATTTGATGTATTTGTGGAAGCTGGCAAACCCAAGGACATATTACTGGTTACTTTCTAATGACCTGTCCATAAAGCTTAAAATTCCATAATTGTATGACTAAGCACATACTGAAATTAACATGCTCTCCCTGTTCACTCACGGAAAGAATGACTCTCCAAGAAGAGTCCATGGTTCAGAGACTGCAACAAAGGCAAGTAATTTGTGGTGGATCTCCTACAAAGACACAATGGAGCTTGACAATAAAATGTAGGGTCTACCATTGTATGACTATTATAAACTTAGGAAAGATACTAAATCTGTGCCTCAATTTTCTCATCTGCACAATGAGACTATTTAATATTTCCTACCTCCTAGATTTATTATGACAATTAAATGAGTGAATGCATGTAAAGTTAAAAGTGTCTATCGTAACCATTGAACAAGTGTCAGCTTTCATCACAAAGGGTTTTAGTACTAATGATAATAATGGTGAATCCTTTGGTACTCACCTACTGTACAGTAGGAGTAATTACATCATTGCTTCACCCAGTAAAGCTCACTTTCATATGACAAGAATACAATTCATCCAAATTCTTAAAAGTCAAGTAATTGGCTTGTCACGCCTGTAATCCTACCACTTTGGGAGGCCAAGGTAAGAGGATCACTTAAGGCCAGGAGTTCAAGACCAGCTTGAACAATATAGCAAGACCCTGTCTCTACAAATATATATAGAAAAATTAGCCAGGCATGGTGGTGCACACCTGTAGTCCCAGCTACTTAGGAAACTGAGGCAGGAGGATCCCTTAATCTCAGGAGTTAGAAGATGCAGTGAGCTGTGATGATGCCACTGCGCATTAGCCTGGGCAACAGAGTGAAACCTTGTCTCAAAATATATATTTATTTTTTTCAAATAATTTTACATAATAGATCTCACAAAGCTAAGCAATGTAGGTCCAAAAGAGAAGATTTGGGGTTTTCTTTATACATTTTCTATGCATTCTCTATGCATTTTCATGTACAGTAACCAGAAGTTTAGTATCATATGCACACACAGCTGACATCGAGAAGCAGAAGCAAACCTTGCTTTCTCAATGGATCTCACTTGGGGTTTGAGACAACCGCAGAGGGCAATCAGGCACTTGACAAGTGGTCTGTGGGAAATCTGGGTCTTTTTTCTCTTAGCGGTTGAGAAGCCCAGGAATATGGAATCAGCATATGCTTAAGACCCGGGGAACTCTTGCCTGATGGATTAGTAACTTAAGAATACCAAGCACTTTTCCACGAGCATGGTGTCCTTTCCAAAGGGGACAGTCACACTCAGACCCCACTCCAACATTCAGCACACACAGCCCGTGCAAGTTGTGCCTCCCAGAGCTGGTTTCCAGTCAAAGCCATGAGAATGTGGTTGTGGGAAATGGTTACGGGGCTTCTGGTGTTGTCACCGCTATAAACAAGGGCTTGTCCATACAAAGGGCTGCGGTGTGTCACCTGCAGATAGCGTGTAAGGAAACCACAGAGGTAAGCTAGTGGAGTCAGAAGTCTCTGAATTTTTTCACGGCCACAACCCCAGACCAGCTCATAAATCCACATTTGCCTAGTGCATTCAATTACTTGACTTTGAAAACAAGAATTTAAAGATAGGAACATTGATCCTCAGGCCTGCATAGTCAGGGAGACTGCTAAGAGCTAGCTATAGCTGGGAACTTCTCTAAATGCCTTATGTATATTATTTCTTTTAACCCACTTCACAATCCTATGAGGTAGATATTATAATCATCCCATTTTATAGCTGAGGAAACTGAGACTCAGAGAAATTAAGTAATTTGTCCAAAGTAGCCTTTGGACAGATAAAACACACATATACACACACAGAGACGGTTAACACACAAGCCAACCATACATGTATAAAGACATAATGTCTTTTGTCTGTATTATATAGTTCACAATGAAACAGTAATTAAAATAGCTACAAGCATTATTTAATGTATGGATAAAGGTCCAAAAATAAAGGAATAACTAAATAAATTCTGGTTCATCAACTTGGAAGAATTATGCAGCTACCAAAAATCATTGTGAACACTTTATGGAAACACAGGATATAAATAGAATATAACATTAAGTTTAAATTACCCAATACAAATTGTGTATATGTTACAGTTATAGCCTTTTAAAGTATGTATCTGTGAGGCAAAAGAGCAGAAGAGAAAGCAAAATACTAAAAATGAAGCTATTGAGGGAGGATAATGGATTGCTTTCCTCATTTTAAATAATACACTGAACAATACATTTACCATGCCAGGTATTATTTTACGTACCTTATAGATATTATTCTGTCCTCTCGACAACTCCATAGTAGGTACTGTTATCTTCCTCATTTTACAATTGAAGAAAGGGAGGCATAGAGAGGTTGGGTAACTAGCACCAGATCATCAGCAATTGGCACAGCTATTAAGTTCCAGAACTTACATTTTAACCCAGTATCTGGCTCCAAAGCCCACACACTTAGTCATTATGCTGTGCTCTCTGATATTGCTATGATGTCTGTACAGTTGAAGAGAAGAAATAAACATTTTGCCAGCAAGAACATCTTAATGCTCAAATTGTGGTCATTTTACTTTAATCTTAGTTTCGAAATATTTTGTTCTACTGAGCAGAACTCTCAGAATCAGTATCCACTAACTAGCTGCCAGTGAGCCAGCATATGCTTTTGAAAGCACATATTTATCCAGCTAAGCATGTGTCACTCCTGAAACTTATTGAACTAAAAATGTTTTCCTTCCAATTTAGTAGGTTACAATAGAATTGAATCTATAGCTTCCTTAATTTTCACAAATGGCAAGATGATTTAAACAAGGATCTCTATAATGTTAATAATATATACCTGTACCATATATACTGTACTATGTTAATATATGTGCATGTGTATAGACATTAAATGGAGAAAGTAAATTTCATAACCATGAGATATAGTATAGCTGTGGTGTTAAACAAAAACAAAAAGTTGGTTCTGAGTTTCCTTGGGCCAAGCAAAATGGGAAACACAAGTTCTGCACCTACTGGAATAACAACGACGTTATGAAGCCCACCATTTCCTAGTTACCGTATTAAGTCACTTACATTTTTTAATTTCAATTACTTTACACATAACTCTTTAAAATATATATTATCCCCATTTAACATACAAGGAAGCTGCATCTCAAAAAGACTAATTTGCCTAAATTCATACAACCAGAAAATGGTAGAACCAGGATTCAAAGCCAAGAGCTGCTGACATATCAAATGCCTTTTTTTAACCTCTCCTTTTATTAGGAGGGGAAAAAAAGACAAACCAAGTTTCTATTTGTTCACCATCCATCACAAGTGAAATATCTCACACAGAGCTTTATAAATAAATGTGACTTTTATCCAAATTTGGGGAGGTGGGGAGAAAGGGAGGAAGACAAAGAGAGTGAGAGAGTGAGAATTGTTTTTTCCTCAGCCAAGCCTTCATAAATAAGAACTGGATATCCAAAGAAAAGGCGATATGCTTTCGAGTTGCCGTATGGAAGAAAGCTTTCTCTCTCCACACATTGTGATGGCAACCTTATAGTTGAACACCTGAACTGCTCAACTTGAGCCATTTCTCCTACAGGCAAAACAAGGGAGCTCCCAGAATGCTGAGAGCAGAACAGAAGAACACAGGCTGCTCATGCTGACTCAGCATTGTCTCAAGCCAGCAAAGAAACAGATTCCCCTATACAGTAGCCATCTATTTCCTTTGGCCACGTGCTAAGGAATCGGGAGACAAATGGGTGTAGTGTGCCACCTTGTGAGCAGGAGAAGACATGCACGTTCCAACCCTCAGCAAAAGCCCCAAATAGAAGCTATAACCAGGGCCCCAGACTCCAGAGCACCACGTACAACGTATTTGGAAATGTGGAGTGTGGAGGTACTTCCGTACTCTCTCCCAAAGCCAGCCCTAAGCCATAAAGAGAAATAACGGAAATGGGTCTTTACTGGGCACACTACAGTGTTGCTGCAGAACCCACTCGAAAAGTCATGAACTGGGATTCAGTGAACCTGTTTCTGCTGCTAACTACTGAGTGACCTTGAGCACGTCACCTAATTCCTGCAAGGCCACTTTTGCAAATGAGAAAAGTGGACCAGGTGATCTGCAGGGGCCCATCCAGCTCTAACAACGTGAGTCCGCCACCAGAGTGAAATTGCTTTAGCTCTGCTCCTCTCACTGGCCTTCAGGTTTCTGGTCCCTTTTGTACACTGTCACCAAAGTTGTCTTGTGAGATACAGCTATGCTCTTGTCACCCCTGTAACAGAGCATACAAAGCCATCCATGCTCATTTGCCTGCTGTTTTATTACCATGTTCATTCATTCATTCATTCATTCAAGAAATAATTTGTTATATGTTCCCCACTGTGTCCTCATGTCCACGCTATCCCAAGCGCATGGAACTACTGGCTGTTCCCCTAACATGTCAGGCTTTTTTGTGCCTCTTGCCTTTGTTCGTACTGTTCCCTTTGCTAGGAATGCCTTTCCCACATCTTCCTTCAGATCAACTCATATTCATCTCAGTGCAAAAGCCTTTCTGAAATTTCCCAGTAACTGTCATCCTGTTTTCCTAACATTTCATGCTTTGATCTTAGTGTTTAGCACCCTGCCTTGAAATTACATATGTACATGTTTGATGAGATATATCCTGATACACTCAGAGGTGTAATTTTTTTCCCCTGCAACTTCCTACACTTCCTCCACTACTCAGAAGAGGGCTTTTTGTGTGTACTGCCCTCAGGGTAGGGCTGTTACTGCCGAAATGAACAGAGGAAAGAAGATTCATTGCACAGATGTGAACATCAAAATAAGCTTGTGAGATTCATAGCAAACTTATGAAGCTGATGGCTATGAGAGAAAGGTGCTTTAAGTTTCCAGAGCCTGAACATTTTAAGTACAAAAGTCACTATTTGGCTAGGCACAGTGGCCTGTAATCCTAGCACTCTGGGAGGCTGAGGCAGGAAAATTGATTGAGGCCAGGAGTTCAACATCAACCTGAGCAAGAGCGAGACCCCGAGATCCCATGTCTACAAAAAATAGAAAATTTAGTTGGGCATGGTGGTGCATGCCTGTAGTCCCAGCTATTCAGGAGGCTGAGGCAGGAGGATCGCTTGAGCCCAGGAGTCTGAGGTTGCTATGAACAAGGCTGACGCCATGGCACTCTACCCCAGGCAACAGAGCAAGACTATCTCAAAAAAAAAAAAAGTCAATATATTTATACCTTAAGCAAAAATCTCTGGAGCAAAGAGATGAAGAGTCAGTCTCCCAGCCACTCCACTTCCACACCCACCAACAGATTAGACAAGAGAGTAAGAAATGGGGGCCAGACTCCTGCCCTCTGCCCATCCTCACGCCACTCCCAGATGGCAGTGAGAACTTTCACCCCTCTTCCTCTCTGGAATCTGGAAGGCAGATGTGTTCTGAGTCAGGGCATGGAAGCAGTAAGGGAGAACGTGTGGTATGCTATAATTGGACAAGAGACACACCAGAGGACCTCTGAATTTCCCCAGGGTGGCATGGAGACCAGAATCTGGAAGCTCATGTGTCCTCAGAAAGCATAAGAGATGAACAAAAGACAACCAGTGACCCCCAAAGGGCCCAGAAGTCAGAATGAGGAGAACACAAAGTGGTCCCCATGGCCCTAACAACCAGGGCTCTGTGGATGGCTGCGACCAACATGTGGCCCTTCCACATGCATTTCTGACTTTTCTTTGTACCTCCAGTGACTAGCACAGTGGCCAATAAATGTTTGCTTTGTAAAGTACTGTAGCCAGGCCGATGAAGCAGTAAAACATTACCAGGGAACCAGAGTTCTGTTTGCACCATTTTCCTTAACTTTCTGTGTGATCAACCTCCAAGAACCATTAATAATAAAACAACTCTAACACCAATGCTGTAATGGGAAAATATGAAAAACACATGATAGGTATATAGAATTTCAAAATCTTAAGGGCTACAAGATCTGTGAGTACAAGCTGAGACTAGAAACAAATGAAGCATTTTTCAATCATTAATACTTTATTATATTAGCATTGGATATATTATTAATAATTTTTCTCCTAACATTTCATATATATAATCAAATATAAAATGCAATACATACATACATAGTGATTATATTTTCTGCATTTCCACCTACATGCAGCAGAGCCCCAGGGAATGGCACTGGGCCAGGGTGACTGCATGGGTAGGAGGTGGTCGTCATATAACACAGGAAATGGGCCAAGGGCTCCTTAATTCTCCTCCATCTGTTATCAGGGGGTTGGGACAGTGCAACATCTAGGACTATGTAATAATTCTGAAGCACCCCAGGAAGTTAATATTATACCTAGTACAGAGCTTTGAGAATTCCATGCAGGTCTTATTAAGAGTCCCATGAAGTGGAGGGAACTGGGGATTAGACAGGACTTGTTGCGGGGCTCCGGGAAAGGAGTGATGTTTCCACAGCTTCCCCAGCTGAGTTGATGCGCTGCTCTCAGGGCAAGCGGTGGACCACGGGGCTGACGCAGGTGCAGCCAACAGTCACCATCACTTTCTCCAGCTGGAAGAAAACAGAGCAGCCCTGGCGCTTCCTCCGGAGGACCAGCGTCTCTTGCTGGATGGGAACGGAGTTCATAGAGACATCTTCTTTGCCCTGGGCATCGACGCAACCCAAGGACCTACACTGGGCCTGTGCAATTTCTGAGGGAAACCGGTTGGGGTCCCAGTTGACACTGCAGGGGGGGCAAGCGAAAGCACAATGGTGAGGAGAGGGAAAGGAAGGACCAAGGGTGACAGCCCTGCAGCACTGGGCGCTCCCCTGCAGGGAGGAGGCTCTGAGCCGTGCACTGAATGAAGCATAGGCTCTGGAGCCAGGTGGCCTGGATTCATCCCCGGGCCTCTGGCAGTTGCTTAGCCCCCGCCAAGCCTCAGTTTCCTCAACCATAAAATGAAGATATTCATATACTGGTTTCTCATGTGATTATTGAGAACATGGAGTGACACAGATGCATATAAGACACCCCACTGTACAATGTTAGCATTCAACTCATGTTAGATCTTTTAGTTTATTTTTATTGGCATTATTATTACAATGATTATTTCTCCTTTGCCTAGAAATGGAACATCACTAGTAGGTCTCCCAACATACATCTACAAAGCTTTCTGCTTGGAAAGGAAAGCCAGAGTTCCCTGGGTCTGTGAATCCAGTGCCTTCTCTCAGCAAACTCAATCCAGCCAGCGTGCTACTGTCCATGCCCCACTCATGTGGGAAGTTAGACAGCAACCCCAGAAGCCCTTCTAATTGTCCCTGGAATCTGTTGTTGTTTTTGGAGAGTATGGGGGGAGGAGTGTTTGGTGTTCTAAGAACTTGTATCTTAAGACAAAATTACAAAACTGCACCCTGACGGTCCCCACCTAGCACCCCACTTCCCAAACTGGCCTTTTCCTGCACTCCTCCCTCACCCCCACTCCTGAAAGGGTAATGCCTGATGTGAGTGCATCTCCCCGAACTGACATTTCCTGGTTCCCACTGATCCTCATGCAGAGATAATTATGAGGGCCGCTTTAAAGAAACCTCTCTTCCAATACAGAAAAGAATTGTAAATTCCAACCTAGGACTGCATGAAGCAGAAAAAGGCACAAAGTCGACGGGAATATGGAAGCAAAATATTAGGACCGTCCAACCACACAGGCGGACCCAGCCCAAAATGGCAAGAACAGTGTGAGCTCCCAGGTAAAGTGGGATTTCCCTTATGAATAGTAAATGTGAGGGCTTTCCTCTGTTATTTTTTTCTATATATTCTAAATGTCCTACTTTATGATTAGAATGAATGAACATTTTTTATTTCAAAATATTAAGAGGGTACAAAATTTGTTTGCATGGATATACCCTATAATGCTGAAGTCAAGACTTTCAGTGAAATTAACATATTCTTCAAAAGAATGTGAAGATCAGTCTCCATTCACACTTACGTGTAATCCCAGGGGGAGCTGGAGCGGTTCTGGAAGTTACGTCCCACGGCAGCACGGTGGTTTTCACTGACGATGCGAATGTCAAGCTTCACAAAGTTGCCCCCCTCCACGGGAGGGCAACTGTCGGGCTTTGGGAAGGCAGCATTCCAAGCTTTGAAGTTTTTTCCGGCGGCCACGTCCTTCAGACAGGAGAGCCCCAGCATCCACAGCAGCAGACAACTGACCTGGGAAAGAGAGGAAGTTGCCGTTGGTTAGAGACTCTGGCATCAATTGCTGGCAGGAGGTAGGTACCGCGTGCTCTAGCTGAACTCAGCATTCCTTGCCCTTTTGTGGGATCAGAGCTTCTCTCTACACTTCAGTTCCTCACCTGGAAATGGCAACACTCTTACCCGAAGTGCCAAACTGAGAACTAAACTCATTAGCCTGATGATTGAAGCTCTCCATGGTCCTAAACAGTCAGACAGAGAGACTAGGACTGGGTTTAAGTGCTATCCTGGCTTCCTTGCTGAGCCTCTGATTTCTCATCTTTGCAATTGGATAACAATACTTATTTTATAAAAATATGAACAAGATTGAATGGAATGTTCTATGTAAAGCACCTATAAATGTGTCTAACAAAAATAGAGGCTTAATAAATGATAGTTTTCGTTTTGATCTCCAACCTCATATCCCATGACTTCTCCAGATAATCCTTCCTCCCATCCATCCCTCCATCAGGAATACACTGCCCCTCCTCTGTCTGTGGAAATCCTACCCTTCCATCAAGGCCCAACTCAGATGTGGACTCCCTAAACTGGTTCAATCAGAGATATGTTTATTATCTTTAAATAATAAAGCCTTTACCGTCTAACACTCAAGTAGCATTTTTTTAATTGTCTGGAAACATAGTATTTGTGTTCATGTCAATCTACACCCATTAGATTGTAAATTCCTGCGGAAGAACTTGCCTTTTATGGGTTTTCCATAAATACTTTCTGAATGGATGAAAAAATGGGTGAGTGAATGAATGAAACAAATGATACAGCTAAATTAACAATATAGTTGAGCTCAATGCATTAAGAAAAACATTATGCAAAACCAACTCTAGCGAAGTTCCAATTATCCACGCTAATTGAAAGAAACAGCAGCACTAATGGTGCACAACAACAGGGAATACAGAAACTGTTTCTCTTAAGCTCTGGAACATACATTTTTTTATGTACTTACACTGAAGTATCAGTTTGTCTGGTGTGACAGGAATGCACAAAGAATGAAAGTGCTCTGTGAAGGTCTAACTAAAAGAAGAGCTAAAAATCTCGCCAGCTTCCCTTTGTCACTACTGTGCGTTGCTCACCCCACCATTACCACTGGCCCTGCCTGGGGATGGACAAGGCCCATCACCGACTCTCAGCGTAATGTAGAGCAAGAGCGGAAGCTGAGCTGGTTTCATTCGCTGGGCTCAGTGTTGTTCAGGCTCACCTCCTCCATCAGTGAAGGCAGGGAAGGTGATTAGACACATTGATTGAAAAGGCCCTTCTTTTTACAATTTCTAGATGCCGGAGGCCAGAAATGAAAAGAGTAAACAAAAAGGTCATGGTGTCAACTTGCTGTACCGAGGTAGCTGATACTAAAAAGAAGTTGAAAGCAAGGTTGACCCAGATCGGCCAGAATGAGGTTGATTTGCCTTCAGATAATCAATAGTCATCCACTTTCATGTGCCGCAATCATTCATTCATTCAACGACTAGTTCTTCACCCTCTAGTGTGGTGTCTCAGGGCATGGGCTCCAGAGTCAGAATTCCAAGGTCTATCACTCAGTTCCAGGACTCTTAGAAGACAGGGATGTTTCCTCCAGCGGAAAATGCAGAAACACGGCCAGCACATAGTGAGTATTCAATACCTGTGGCTATTGTTAAGTCAGCAGTTTGTGAATGCTACACAGTGGACAAGATCAATGCGGAATCCACCCTCATGCACCGTCTGTCTTGACAAAGTGCTACGAAGTTGTTTTCTTTTAAAATGCCAACTGAGATAAGAGGGTCCTTAGACAGCTCCCCAAGCCTATGCATCACTCTCTAGGTTTCTTAAGTACATTTGTCCTTTGTGTTTTCTCTTTCCTCTTTTGCATCATATTCACTGAATCACCTCTGATTTTCATTATCAAAGCTTTAAAGTAATATACCTTGGGGTTATATGATTTAGCAATAATTGCCATGCTTCTAACATGTCATTAATGTATTTGCTTACATATTCTTAGAATATTTTAGAAAACACTTTCACATCTCTTTAAACACTGGATTCTCACAACTACAGTTGTGAGGTAGACAGAGCTGGTGTTAATTATCCCAATTAGACAGGTGAAGGTGTTATGTCTGAGAGCAACAAATAACTTGAGTGGGTTCACCAGCCTATTAATGCCAGTCTACAGACTCAGACAAACCTAGATGTCAGTGGTCAGTGCTATTGCCCTTGAAGGTCATTATTCTAACTGTCAATATTAATCTTAGCTTTGTGTCACTAGAAGCGCCAAGCATGTTAAGCAATGTGACAGCTGTATCAGAATTGCATACGTTTTGTTGGTCACATGGCCTTTTATCAGGAAATCAGATAATGTCTGCAAATCACTCCTATTTGCTCCACAGAGCTTTTGATCTGAAACTGTAGATTTTAGTGGTTATGCAATACAGAGCAGGGGCCCTGATAAGGCTGTCGCTGGTTCTTAAGAATGATACAGACAGCACTTCTCAGAGAAGTTCAGAGCATTTTATAGACTTCAATTCTTTTT
>CAUYRT010086381.1:0-97200 GCA_963574885.1 Lepilemur ruficaudatus | reverse complement strand
GCAATAGCATTATTAGGCATCTACCCATAAGTCATTCTATTATAAAGACATCTGCACCCGAATGTTTATGGAAGCACAATTCACTATTGCAAGGTCGTGGAAACAACCCAAGTGCCCGTCAATTCATGAGTGGATTATTAAAATTTGGTATATGTTTACAATGGAATATTACTCAATTTTAAGAAACGACGGTGAACTAGCACCGCTTATATTATCCTGGATTAAGCTTAAACCCATTATTCAAAGTGAGGTGACACAAGACAGGAAAAATGGGCCCCACATGTATTCGCCATCAAATTGGTTCTGACTGATTAACACTATGGTCCACAAATGGTGGCGGTGTTCAGTACGGTTTCAGGGAGAAGGGGGTAGACCCACATCGTGGGTGAGCACTATGTGGTGAGCACTATGGAGGGGAGGGGCATGCTTGAAATGTAGTTGGTGAAGGGTATTAGGGGTTTCAATGGGGGGAAGGAAATCCTCTAAAATTGATTTATGTGTTTAGCTGTACAACTTGGTAAATTTACTAATAATCATTTAATTGTACACTTAAAATGGAGTAAAGGCATGATATGTAAAAAAAAAAAAAAAAAAAAAAAGGCTTATGCCCACCTGGATAATCTCCCTGTCTTAAAGTCAACTATGTCATGTAATAGCCTATTCATAGGAATAAAATCCATTATACTCAATAATTCTGGGACTAGGGACCATTTTAGAATTCTGCCTACCATATTTGTGTATATATTTTATCTCATTTACTGGATCCTAAGAGTCTTTAGGGTAGGTTGATGCCTAGTACATTATAACACTTAGAAAATACTGATATTTATGTTATCAATGACTAAAAATTAATGTTTGGAGTTATATATGAGGATTACAATTTTATTCATGTTTAAATACCTAGTATATAGCATGGTATATCATTTATAGTATAGTGTTAGTAAATACTTAGATAAATAAATGAAAGAATGGATAATTATATAATTCATAACTGTGGCCACTATTCTGATTAAAAATCATGTGTAATTCAGTTTGCAATTTCTTTGCAGTTTTAATAAAATGAGTGTATAGATAGCATCTCCTAGCAGTCTTCTTTTTTAAAAGCAAAATTTTGCAAAATTGCTTATTCACATAAACATCTTTTATATTTTTTCCTGCTAGAAAGGAGCACTGGAATAGTAGATAAAAATTGGATTCAGATCTTGCCCCTAACACTAACTAGCTAGAGGTGTGAGTGTGTGTGTATGTGTATGTGTGTGTGTTTTAGGGGTAAGGACAAGTTGTGTTACATAATATTTTACATTCCAATGTCCTGTGCTACTATTAATATTTCATATACTATTTGACTATTTAAACATACTATTTCCTATAACCAGGTGCTTATATATTTTGATTCCAGATATCCAGCAGAAATATTCTAGCTACAGGAAAAAATAACTTGAAGCTGGGCTATTTCCTCTTAGGATCCAGATGGATTCCAACAATAGCTCCTAAGACAAATTTATCTTTGTAATTGAAAGTCTATTACCCTGGTACTATCTAACACTAATGTTTTTCCTTCCTGTTTGGGTAGATTTCTAACCTGTAGTTTTGAGCGATGGGTGTTGTTGTTGCAGTATAATGACATTTGCTCAGCCCTTATTGACAATCTGCTCAAAAATAAATGAGCAGATCCTTGTCAGAGGGCTTGTCAATGTAATGACGTCACTGCAGTCAGGCCGGGTAACACAATTCTCGGCTTGGTTCAGTTGCTAATGGTCATCCAGAGAGGTCATTCCCATCCAAGATGACTTACGTGGAGGCTTCTGAAACATGGTACTGTATTTTAAAGAGTGCCATGTAGGGAGGAGTAATGTGATTTATTTATTATCTCTTATCTTTCAGTGCAGCATAGATTTTAACCCAACATTTCCTAAAATCATTTGACTATAGAAGACCTTTCACAGAACCCCCAGTGAATCTCATTTGGGAAAGGCTAATTTCTTCTTATCTAAGAAAGTAAGACTGACTCTTGGGAACATCAAAATGTTTTTATTGGAAGTAGTTTTACATATCTGCTTGAACTGCCTATGACAACTAGAGGATCTGAGACCCTTGGGGATTGAAGAGATTTGCCCAAGACAGTGAGTTGACGGCAGAGGTGGGTTTTTTCTTTAAAGAATATCACAAGATAGTTAGCTTCTTCCAACTCCAGTTCCCTTCTTTTTGAACAGAGTCCCTCTTTTATGTAAAATCCTCTTCCCATCTCTCCTTTCCCCTCAGGATTAAAAGCTGTTATTAAGTCATCAGACTCCAGTGTGAACTAATTCAGTCATCTTCTATTCCAACATCTGACTATAGGAACAGTTATTGCAAACGGGGTCCTGCATCCTTCATAAATTGTTCAGTGGTTTTTGTTTGGTTGGTTTTTGGATTTTTGTTGTTATTATTTTTCTTTCTTTTTTATTTTTTTAAGACATAATCAGTTTAGGAGCCAGTTTCTCAGAGCTTTTCCTGACTATCTACTTAAAAAAGAGAGAGATAGGAAATAAATGGAAAGTTTGGGGTGGGGGGTTGTGTGGAGAAAACTCAAATACCTATTTCTGATGTCCAGTTTTTAAAAAATGTGATCATAAAGATCAAGCAAGCTTTGTAATTGGTCCCCGCTGACATCCTCTAATTCCATCCCTAAATACCTATTCCTTTACATGTTGAAGGTTTTTCATTCTTGCTTTCTCTTACCAGAAAGTGCCATTATCAGAAATCATTTTAAGGGAGTATTTTCTGGGAAATTGGAATCAGGTGGACTCAAGACAGAAACATGGCCGGGGGCCTGGGGACTTGGAGAGGTGTGCAGGAAGAAGCGTAAAGAAGGCACAGAGGACACAGCTGACAGGGGCACAGCGACGGAGACAGCCGGGACTTGGGAGTCACCGGACTCCCTGCTTTTGAGCCGTGTCGTTTTGGACAAGATGTTTAATCTCTCTGGGCTTATTATGTGATCTCTAAAATGGATGATACCACCTTGGAATTATCCTGGGCTTTGAATACACATCAAGCTGGTTTCTCTTCTCATGGTAAACATGTCTATAAAATATAGATATTAATGTGAACCTCAAGGAGTAGTGAAAATTAAATGAGGAACATATGTAAAGCTTCTGGCACATAGGAGAAACTCAGTAAGTGTTACTTCCCCTCCCCTTGTCCTTTAGTAATTTGAAATTTAAACATTAGATGGCCTATCCAAAAAGATTATTAAGTTATATTTTCCTTAGGAAACATAAAAAGGAAAATAAATATGCATTTGTCCCCCATAATATGCTGAAATTAAAAAAATGAAAAAAAGATAATACAAAAAAAAAAAGAAAAGAAGTATGGAAATTCCTAAAAAAATAAAATAAAAATAAAATGGATAATACCACCTAGCTTCAAGATTATGAAGATTACATAATCAAAGTATGGGTGTTTATATTATTATGTTATACTATTATATTCATCAAACCAATTAGAGTTTGCCTTTGGGACATGAGATTGAGAAAATCTTTTACTTTCTCCTTCTTGTCTAATTGTGTAGTATCTAAAAACCAGTAAACATATTTTTGCTTTAATATAAAAAGGAAATACGTGAAGTGCCTGATATTTACTTAGTGTTCGGTAAATGTTAGTTATCATTTCTTCTTTCCTTCCTTCCCGAATACACCCTTCTCTTCTAGACTTCCTAGATTTTTTTCCTGATACCAGCTCTTTCCTCTGTATGAGGAAAGGAAGAGAAGAAGACCCAGCTATACCGATAACTCTCCTAGGTTTGGGTAGATACAGGATGAGAGGAGGAAACTCTGCCTGTCTAGAATCGGTGTAAAAGGCAGTAGAGTATATAGTATGGATTAAAGCCTCAGGCTTGAGAGAAATTCAGTTCCAAAATTATATCCTGGCTCCTATCACTTACGAGCTGAATAACTTAAGGCAAGTTTTTTGATGAAACTTTTGCTTTTGCCTTTTTAAAATGGCAATAATTATAAAACTTAATGGGGTTGTAATCTGTATATACGTAGCGTAGTACCTAGTGCATTGTGACATTCAGTGAATGTGAGTCGTCATTCTTGTTACTATCATCATCATCAGTATCATCATCATCTCATCCCACTCAGATCCCTTCCAGGTCCTTACCCAACCCCAAACGAACTTTTAAAGAACTGGCAATTCCCAAGCAGCCCTATTGGATGGCTTAGAGGAAATGGTCTTCTTCTTTTAGCAGGTCTTCCTTTTTAGATCTTTCTCTTCTTTATCTTAAGTGGGACTTCTGACTCAAAAGCTTTGAGTTTGCTTTTGGTGTCAATGTATTGCCCACTCGACCAGCTTACCCAGTGGTTCTGGGTAGTGGGCTGATTTTAAGGAAAAGAAATCCAGAACTCCTTCCCCATGAGTTCACTGCATTGGGCCATTCATCCTGGTGATACTAACTACTGTTCCACGTTAAAGAATCAGAAAATCCTTGGCCAGTGTGCTGGGATGTATCATTTTGGGATCCCCATGCATTAAGTGGCTGGGAGAAGAAACCTTGGTGCTTGTCCTGTGCTCAAACCCAGCTTGCAGCTGTGGAAGACACAGACACATAGGCTGTGCTTTCAAAATTTGCAGCAAAGTTATAAGGCTCTTAACCCATTAAAATATAAGTACTAAGAATTTCTCACATTTGCATAGTGTTTGGCAGTTTGCAAAATATTGCACATAATTCTCTTTTGGTTATCACAGTGACTGTTATATCCTTGTTAATAACTATAAAGATTTTGTAAATGAGGGCTTTGAAGCTGGAAGAGGAGGAATTGTCCAGCCAGGGTCACAGCACATCACTAGTGAACGGCAGATTGCTAGTGAACTGAAACATGAACCCATTTCTTCTGCTCCACATGCAAGTTCATTATACTGTGCCTCAGCTGCCTCCACGGATATTATGCAATGAGCTAATGCACTTTTTAAAAGATAAATGCTTTAAGAGTTGTCAAGGCTGAGTGCAGTGGCTCATGCCTGTAATCCCAGCACTCTGGGAGGCTGAGGCTAGAGGATCGCTTGAGCTCAGGAGTTCAAGACCAGCCTGAGCAAGAGCGAGACCTCCGTCTCTACTAAAACTGGAAAAATCAGCTAGGCACAGTGGCACACACCTGTAGTCCCAGCTACTCAGGAGGCTGAGGCAGGAGGATCACTTGAACCCAGGAGTTTGAGGTTGCAGTGAGCTATGATGATGCCACTGCACTCTATCCTGGACAATAGAATGACACTCTGTCTCAAAAACACAAACAAAAGAGTTGTCAAATACAATTAATATAAGATATGTAATTGTAATGCAAATAGTAAGTTCTATGGTAGTCCAGAGAGGAGTGAGCACCATGGGTCGTAATGACCAGGGCAGATAAGTAGAGTAGATAAGATGTGAATAGAGGAACTGTCAATGAGATATTTAGTGCCTGTTCTTTTGAGTGACAGAATTTTCTTATGTGAGGGTTTTGTGCAAGATCTAAGCTTAGTGGTGGTGACCTTAGTCTGTCTGTTATCATCCGAAAGAAGCATTTCATACTCCTCTCTGTTTGACTCTCTAGGAATGACTGTGGTCCACATCAGCATCCTAGATCTGTGCATTGACATCTTCATGCAGTAATTTTTTTTCCACCAAAGTATTCCTAAGGAAAAGAAAGTACATATGTAACCCAAGAGCTGCTGCCTTTAACTTGGAATATTTTGAAGTCATATGTTTTGATTTTAAAATATATATAAAATTTGCACTCCACTTCATACTATTTATAATTGTTTAATGTAAAAACCTTTTAAAAAATAAAAGGGTGAAAAACTTTTGAGTAAACATGATGCTTTGGAAAGACAGGCTACATTTACCCCTACCCATTTTTAAAATTGAGGTACAATTCATATAATATAAAATTCATCATTTTAACAATTTTAAAGTGTACAATTCAGTGGCATTACGTACATTCACAGTGTTGTATAACCATCACCACTACCTAATTACAGAAAATTTTCATCACTCCAAAAGGAAACCTTGTACCCATTAAACATTCATTCTCCATTTCCCTTTCCCCAACTCTGGCAAACACTAATCTGCTTTCTGTTTCTATGGATTTACTTATACTGGATATTTAGTATAAATTAAGTCACACAACGTACTACTCTTTTGCATCTGACTTATTTCGCTTAGCATAATGTTTTTGAAGTTAATTCATGTTGTAGTATCAGTACTTCATTCCTTTCTGTGGCCGAGTAATGTTCCATTATATGGATAGACCACATTTTGTTTATCCCTTCATCAGTTGGTAGACATGTGGGCTATTTCCACCTTTTCCCTATACAGGAAATAATACTGCTAAGAACATTTATGTGCAAGTTTTTGTTTGAACACCTGCTTTCAATTCTTTGGGGTATACACTAGAGAATGGAATTGCTGGGTCATATGGTATTAATAACTCTATGTTTAACTTTCTGATAAACTGCTAAACTGTTTGCCATAGTGCTATACCATTTTACATTCCCACCAATAATGAATGAGAATTTCTCACAAGCTTAGCAACACTTGTTATTATCCATCTTTTTAAATTGTAGACATCCTAGTGGGTGTGAGGTGATATCTCTTTGTGGTTTTGATTTGCATTTCCCTAATGACTAATGATGTTGAACATCTTTTTATGTGCTTTTTGGCCATTTGTATATGATTTTTTTTTTTAAGAAATGTCTGTTCAAGTCCTTTGCCCATTTTTTAATTGGGTCATTTGTTTTTTGTTGTTGTTGTTGGGTTGTAAGTGCTCCTTATATGTTCTGGATACTAGACCCCTATCATATATATGATTTGCAGATATGTTCTCCCATGCTGTGGGTTGTCTTTTCACTTTATTAATAGTATCCTTTGATGCACAAAAGTTTTTACTCTTGACAAAGTCCAATTTATTTTTTCTTTGGTTGCTTTTGCTTTTACCTAAAAAACCATTGCCTAATCCAAGGTCATGAAGATTTGTCCCTATGTTTCTATCTAATAGTTTTATAGTTTTACCCTTTGGTCTTTGTTCCATTTTGAGTTAATTTTTGAATAGTGTTATAATGTTAATGATAGAATCTAGGTGGTAGAGTCTCTGTAAAATTCTTTCAACTCTCAACTTTGCTGTATAGTTGAAATTTTCCATTATCAAATGTTGAAAGGGGAAGGAAATCAAATTTAGAAACCTACTAGTTCCTCTTTGAGCACCTTCTCCTACCCACCTTCTCCACAGCTTCATCAGATGGGCAGAGTGTGAGAAAAGGGCCAATGCCCGGCAAGACGACTGTAGCAGGAGTTCACTCACCAGGCTCTAAGCTAGCGTGACAAGTTTCTATTAACCCCGGCTCCTCTGCCCCCTAGAATCTTTCCTCTACAATACGCCCCCCAAAAACTTTCCCCTCAGTCCCAAATTTTATCCTTAATTGCTTTTTCTGGTGGATAAATGTCTTATTACCCTGAAATGATTTCACCTTTGTCATGCCAAAGAATGATCTCATTTTCATCTGAACAAACGCATTTTTTTGTAGAAAGAAAACTCATCTGGGAAGCAGAAGACTTGTAGTCTAGAGTAGACTCAGTCAGGTAAGTGACTTGTGCAAGGTCAAAGAATTGATGAATGGTACAGCCAGCATTTGGACCCAGGATGCCTTATTGCAATTTATCATACTGCTGCTCTTTAGGACCTAAGGAATATACAGTGGGGTTTCAGGAGGCAAGGATGTATTTCACCACTCAAATCCTGCTGCATGGACAGGTACCTACTTTAGAATCTAATACTTTAAAAGTAAAATTAAATCAACTTTTGGAGAAGAAGAGAGCCCACAGCCAGTTCTCAGTGGCTGTATAAAAACAGTTTCAACCCTCATCTTTAGAATGTTTTTCTATTTTACCTCCAATAAGCACCAAGAAAATTGGCTGTCAAAAACATGAATTTTTGTGCCATATGTCAGATGGAACCTTCTAGGGTTCAGGAGTCCCCTTTCATCTTTTATTCATTCTATATTTTTACTGACCTATTTGCATATCCTTCTTAAACAGCTGCTTCCTGGGAAAAGGTGTGCAAGGAATACAGAGTTCCAATTTACATAGGAACTTAAATCTCGAGGGGTTCTGGCTGACAGTCTTTGAATTTTGCCTGCCTAATTTTACATTAGAGTATGTCTTGGTAGTGCTATCTTGCTCCCCAGAATGTAACCCCTTTTTCCCCTGTCACTCAGTACAGTATGTAGCACATAATAGGCATTCTGTGAACTTTTGATGAATTAGGTAATTGTTGGCTTCCTCAGAGAAGGGTCTAGACTTGTTCATTTCTGCATGCCCATCTGCTAGTACAGGACCTCCTAACATATAATAGGTATTCAATAATTTTTTAAAAACTTAATTGAATTGATATTGTTACTTCACTTTTAGGTGAGTGCCTGTCCTTTTAACTAGGCATTTCTCAGCCAAGAGTGTCAGAGCCCTGAATGAGTCATTGAGTCAGGATCAGAAGATTAATAATAGCCCAGAAGGGATGGACTGAGCCTATTAGCTGATTCAAGGGGCTAATGCCAGCTCTTTTAGGGGAGGTGGCCTAGATAAATCAAAGACTGGCAATAGTGAACCCAAAGCCTACAGAAAGCAAAAATTGTGGACCTCGCTGAACTCCTAGGAAAAGGAAATGAAAAATTCCTCCCTAATCGGATTTCTGTACTTGAAATTAGGGATTTTTGTGAGGATGCTATGTTTCAGATTGCCAACATGAACAGGGGGAGCATGATCAGAGAAAGTTTGGGAGGAGAAGAGAATAGGGGCCCAATTGGGAGAGGGGAAAAGGGAAAAGGTCACTAGGAAGAGAAAGATGACTGAAAGAATAGTGACTGTGGCCGCACCCCAGTGTTGTCAATGACCTGGTGGCAAACGAACTTTTGCTGGAGAGCTCCATTTTTCCTACCTTCAGTTTTGGCTCCCTAACCTTCATTCCTGTCCTCACTATTTTCTTTTAATAGATCTGCCTATTTTCTCTTTCTTTAGTTCCTAGAGAAGCAGGCTTCTATTCTGCTTAAGTGCCAGGTATCCTTTCTTGTTCAGGTAAAAAATAAAATAACATAAAAATCTTCTCTTCTGGCCACTATTTGAAACCAGCTAGTGTTCCCTGAACGATGCCTTTCTTCCTCTGCGAACACTTGGCTTTTTTGAACTGAGCTTCCCATCTCTATTTGTGTGTCTGTCTCTTCCACTAAATTTTGTGCTCCTTGAGGACAAGGAGGGAGTTTTATTCATTTCTGCAATCCCAGCAACCTAACCCAGTTTCTGACCCCCAGGAGAAATTTGATAAATTTTTAATAATTGAACAAAGAAATAAATAAGCTTTTCCTGTATACCTTCCAGCTCTTTTTTCCCCCTCAACAGTGATTTTTCCCTCTTTTTTTCTCTAACAATAGTTTTTGCTACAGTGCTAAATTTTGTGGCACATACAGGCAATTTTGTTATTTATGGTTTTAATTATTTGCAAGAAAACATACAGCCAACATTTTAAGCATATTCCACAGTTCTTTCCAGAAGCCCTTTCTTCAGTCACCTTTCAAGTTGTAGCCTTTGGGGTTTATTTGGAGGCTTGGCTCCTCAGCTGCCTACTTTTTCATGCCTGATGTTTTTCCTAGGTTCATTTCCTCTTTTCTCCCCTTCATACCTGCTTTTGCTCTCTCTGTCTGGACCTTCTCTTCACCTTGAGTTTGTCTTATACAATGTCAGTCCCAAAAGCCCTCAAGGTGGGAGCTCCCTAAGAGCAACTCATCGTGAAACCGCAGAGTCATAGACCACTGAAGCCAGACAGTGTCTTAAGAGATTCAAGTCCAGAAGTTTGCACATATTTTAAAGTATCTGATTTTTTTTTCAAACAAAGATTTAGGCAGAACCCTATATATAAAATAGATAAACATGGAGCTGCTTTGGTTAAAATGTGGCTGGGGGTTCCCAGAGATACTTCGGGGTCCACAGAATATGGTTTGAGAACCACTATTCTGGTTCAACCTCCTCACAATACAAATGGGGAAATGAGACCTAGAGGAGCTAAATAGCCCGCCCAGTGCACAGCGAGCTAGCGACGGGTCTGGACTAGGACCCAGGCTTCCTTTCCAGGTCAGTGCTTTTCTAACCACAGCTTACTGTTCAGAGCTTCCTCTCCCAAGGGGAGGAAAGAGTAACAATGAGTCTTTTATTTTATTCCTCTTGATGAGACCTGACAGGGTCCACCTCTCCTTCCCCACTAGTAAATCAGGTTGGCCCCTTCGTGTTATTGTTTTTCTCTGGGACCCAGGCTGGGGCTTGCCTTAGCCTTTGTTCGGTTCCCAGTTTTTGTGGTGCCAAGAAGGATAGGGAGAGAGCGGATTCGGGCAGGTCATGGTGGCACAGATGTTTCCTGTCCCTTAGCCAGTCTGGCTGCATCTTTCAGAGGAAGCCGAACGCCATGGCCAGGTGTGTTTTTCAGGGCCTTCCAAGCCCTTGGAGGTGGTAGGTGTTTATAACCGCAGTTTCTTCATTAGCTTCTGTTTTTCACAGGCCTCTAGCCATTCCCTGAGGGAATACATCTCAGCCTCCACTTTAGAAGTTGTCAGTCATTCAAGGTTCTCTGTGGTCTGGCCATAACCTGCCTCTGTATTCTTATTTCCGAGTGTCTCCTTCATGTATCCTATATTTTCTCCCAGGGTACTGAATTTTCTCCCCCTTCCTTCTCATCTTCACCTATTAAAATCTTACTCATCTTTCCAGATCAAGCTTAAATGCCACCTTTCTTCAAGAAGCCTTTCTCAATTTCCAACCTTATGTAATTGCCCTCTGCTGTAGTGTTATGACTTTTAAGCCTCATGTGCCATCTTTCCCTAACTCATACATTTTGTTTGTTTTGGAGACAGAGTCTTGTTCTGTCACCCAAGCTAGAGTGCAGTGGCATCATCATAGCTCACTGCAACCTCGAACTCCTGGGTCCAAGTGATCCTCCTGCGTAAGCCTCCCGAGTAGCTGGGACTACAGGTGCATGCCACTACACCCAGCTAATTAAAAAAAATTTTTTTTTTTTGTAGAGACAGGTCTCACTGTGTCACCCAGGCCAGTTTGAACTCCTGGACTCAAGCAATCCCGCTGCCTCAGTGGTGGGATTATAGGCGTGAGCCACCATGCCCAGCCCCCTGCCTCATATTTTGTGTGCAGTAACTGCACATTCCATGGTGTTTCTCACTTTCGTATTTTGTTTGTGCTGTCCATTGGCTCAGAATTCCCTGCCCTAACATTTTACTTCACTTTTGTCTGGCTAACTCCTACTTAAATTTAGGATGGGGTCAGGCATCACTTCTTCCAGGATATCTTCCCTAACCCCTCCAAGCTGACTTAAGTCCCTTTTATAATAGAGTATACCTGTGTCTTTCTACTTACTATATTTTATCTGTTTGCATCTGAGTCTCACGTTAAGTGGTGTTCCTAGGGAAATCAGCTATGCCTTATCTTCATATTTCTAGCATCCAGCAGCATCTCAGTCATAGTAGATACTTAATAAATATTTGTGAAGTGAATGCATTAATAATTTTTGTACTATTATAATGTTATTTCTGCAATTTGGGAGTAGCTATTTGTCTACCACTAGACTACAAGCTCTATGAGGACAGGGAAAGGGATTACATCTTACTTGTCTTTTTGCCCCCCCCCATAAAGCCTTATTCATACTAAGTACATCAGTCAGGGATCTCCAGAGGAATAGGAACAATGAGAGAGAGAGAGGGAGAGAGAGAGATTGATTTTAAGGAATTGGCTCATATGATTGTGGGAGTGGGCAAGTCCAAAATCTGTAGGGCAGGCAGGCAGTCTGGAAACTCGAGCAGGGTTTCTGTGTGTTATAGTCTTGAGGCAGAATTCCTTCTTCTACAGGAAACCTCAGTTTTTGTTCTTAAGGCCATACATATTTTCCAGGGTAACCTCCTTTACTTAAAGTCAACTGATTATAGATGTTAATCACATCTACAAAATACTTTCACAGCAACACCTAGACTAATGTTTGACCAAACAACTGGGCACCATAGCCTAGCCAAATTGACACATAAAACATAATCATCACAGTAAGTGACCAATAAACGTTTGCTGAATTGAAGTATGCTTTTGAGCTTCTTATCTGAAGCTCAGAAAAAGAGAACAATCTTACTTCTGTTCCCAGCAATAATTTGAACTCAATCACTTGAAAATCCTCTACCACTAAACTCCTAACAATTCTGAACAAAAAATAGCAAGATTCTTTGAAATACATAACTGAACTTGCAAGAAAGTAAGGAAATCCTTGGAGGCTGAAAATGAAGACAGACTGAATAGTAAGCATATAAGAGGATGCTGTTATCAGGCCTCTTGGGATATCTGTAACCTTGGGGCTGGGATTTTAATACCCATACAGGAAAAGGAGATGATAAGTTGAGTCTTCACAAGACAAGAGTTAAAGCTGAGACCCACAAGTGAGTCTGGGACCTAAAGTAAAATGGTAGATAGAAAAAAAACTTCTCATTTATAGGTAGACAAAAGAAAGTTGTCTATCTCAGCCTATGCTCTAGACAGAAAAAATAAATTCTCCCTTTGGGAATTCATAACCACAGGTCTGTCTTCACTTGTTGATTTGAAGTTCTGCAAATTCATTAATTAACATAAAAAGTATGCCTAGCCAGTGATACCCTGGGATGCTTATCAGAAGAAAACATAAACCCTCTTAAGATGATAAAAGATCTAAAACTATAAAATGAGAAAAACCTATACTATGAAATTAATGTATTTAAAATTGTTAAGGATAAGAAGGAATTAAAAACATGAAAAAACTAAGACATCATGAATAAAATAAGGTAGATAGGACAAATAGAATTACTAAAAATAAAAAGTATAGTAATTGAAAGTAAAAATGCAAAGGGTGTTTAAACAGGAGATCAAACATAGCCAAAGAGAAAATTGGTGAACTGGAAGGTAAACCTGAATTACTCATGATGCCTCTCAAAGAGACAAAGAGAATAATATGCAAGCAAGGTTAAGAGATATGGAGGATAGAATGAGAAGATTCAATATATGTCCAACAATAGTTCTAGAAGCAGGAAATGGAATGGAAAAGAGACAATATTCAGAGGTAATGGTTGAAGCTTTTCCAAATTGATGAAAAACATTAATTAAGAAGCATATCAAGTGCCAAAGGATACATTAAAATAAAGCTACATCTAGACATATTGTAGTGAATCTACAGAACATTGAAGACAAAAAGTAGATCTTAAGAGCATCCAAAGACAAAAGAGATTCCTTCAAGGAATCAGAATTAGACTGAGAGCCGGAGTAAAATATACAAAGGAATAATGTCCTTAAAAGCTGAGAGGAAGGAAACAAACACTCTAGAATTTACCACGTAGTTGAGCCTTCATTTGAGAGTGAGAATAAAGCTGAGCACAGCAGCACACAAGTGCAGTCCCAGTTACTCAGGAGGCTGTAGTAGGAAGATCACTTGAGGCCAGGAGTTCAAGGCCAGCCTGGGCAATGTAGCAAAAAAGAGGATAAAATGGAGACAATTTTAGACAGATAAGTTTACATCTCAAGAGATCGTTTCTGAAAGAACTACAAAAAATGGGTATTCTTCAGGAAGCAGGAATTTGAATTCAAAATGAAGTAGTGACATGAGAAAAGCAAAATTGAGCAAAAAAGATTGGTAAATGTGGATAAATCTAAAGCAAAACAAAAACAGAAAAAAATCGACTGTACAAAGTAACAAAAATAATGACTGATTCAGGGAATATAAAAACAAGGTGACATTAAAATACTCCATAATAATAATATGTGCATGAGAGGAGAGTAAAGAGGGAAGGAGAGTGAGCAGTCTTAAAGAATGCTAAAGTCAGAGAGGAGAGGAGAGCCACTGATGAAATTTATACCTAGCTAAGGAAATTATGCATGTTAAAAAAAAGTTAATATTGACTCTTTTCCATTCTCTCTAGTTACAAAAAAGAATAAAAATAAAATGTGGAATTGCCAGGCAATTAAAGGGAAAAGACTTGTACAAGGGACCCCATACAAGAAAGATCAACTCAGCATTATTTGTGATAACACACATTCAGAGTAATCTAAATGTCCATCATTGAAAAAACAGATTAGTAAATTGTGATATAGTCAAACAATAAAAATAAAGGAGCCAGAGTTTTGTGTATTACCATGAATACATGTCAAAATATAACACTGAGTGGGAAAATGCAGGTTGTAGACAGAGAGATATAGAATAGTGCCACTTCTATAAAAAAGCCCCCAAGCAAGCAAAACAGTACTATCTATAGTTTATGGATATATACACATGTATTATAGTAAAACTATATAAATGCACATATAGAAATAATAAACATTAATTCAGAATAGCTCCCTCTGGGGAAGGAAGGTAGAGGAATGAGATTGGGGAGGAATGTGCAAGAAATTTCAACGGTAAATATTAATATATATATTTTTAAATCTGAAAAGGTATAGAAAAATATTAATCCAAGGAATTAACAAGGAATTTTAAAGATATATTTTATCACATAAGGTGTGATAAAATAAATAAAGGAATTTTTAAAGTATATATGTCTTGGCTAAAAAGAAACTGAAAGATTTAATTTCAAGAGCTGGAGGGTTATTGAGAAGCCCAGTGAAGAAAAGGTTTAAAGATTTTTCTCTTGAAAACCACTACAAGAAAAAAGGATTAGTATTTATAAGGTTGATTATTAGTGAGAAAAGTATCAAATTGTATCTAAAGGTGTTGGTTGTCTTTACTATCTTACATAAGTATCCATTTTCAAAATTATATTTTATTACAAAAGTCATACTTCCTTGGAAGCATTATTATTGCAAAATTATATTTAATCTAAAAAGTCAAATATAACAGAAAATCATGTATTAAAAACCTTGAAAAGTGAATATATTAGAAATTATTAGTAAACTGTGAGACTTTTTAATGGATGCTCTTTAAAAATTCTTTCTGAATAATGCCACATTTTAGAAGTAGTGTGAAGTGGTTAGTAAGATCTGCTCTGGAGGTAGTTTTCCCGGTTTCAAATCCTGAATCCACCCCCAGTAGTTAATTGTATGACCTTCAATAAGTTATTTATCTCTCTGTGCCTTAGTGTCTTCTCTGTAAAATTGAGAGAAAATGCTACCTACCTTATATGATTGATATGAGGACTAAAATGTATAAAGTAACTAGTACTTTTAAGTACTTAATAAATATTAGCTATTATTAATTTTATTGTAGTTAATATAATTTTGGTGCTTGTACTCTAGATAATCTACTGTACTTTTTGTTAACACTAATTTATTTTTATTCTTCTTTGTGTTAGAACTGGGTGAGGTCTTTCCTTCCCCTACCCGCTAAGTGCCTTGCCTACAGCTAGAAAAATTACAGGTGCCTAATCTAATGAGTCTTTGTTACATGCATAAATTAATGAGAATTGTAATATTTTAAAAGGTTTTAAAAATATGTTTCATTATAACAGCACTGAATAATAGAAACCTTTTCAAAGGAATGTATCCAAACACCAGGGATAAAATGAACTAGGTTTTCTTTCAAGCAAATCAGTTTGGGTTAGTTTTTAAAACTACTCTTTAAGGCTTGTTGAATGTGAGGATTATTTCAGTGGATCATTAGAGGTGGCTGAAAGAATGGACAAAGTCACCGAGGGGGGAGCCGGAACAGCACCGTGTATCTTTGCACTTCTGTACGAGGGCATGAGCTTCCCACTGTGGGCTAAACTTGGTGTAATGAAAAGAGAATTGGATTGAGAAGACACCAGCGTTCCCACAGGGCTCCCACTGCATGATCTTGGGCAAATGTCTTCAAGCCTCAGCTGTTTTCCTATAAGAATGGTAGGATAGCATGTAAGGTCCATGTCTCCATTCAGAACCTGCATGGAACATGTCAATAAACTGGAGTGCATCTGGGAACCTGTGGCATGACTCTTCCAGGCCAGTGCCAGTTCTCTTCCCAGTCTGCCAGAATTCAATTGTTAGTACCTATTCCGGTGAATAATAACCCCCTGAATCGGTGCCAGTTGGGAAATTGTAGAATGGAATGTGCCACCTGGGTTTGGATTTGGAAATCCAAAGTGTTATTGCCTTGAGCTACAAGGATGTTTCTGCTGAGCCATGGTGGTGAGTGATCATTCCAGCCATGACAGTTTGCACCTGGACCAGGAAAAGAGGATCAAGCCTCCTTTGCTAATGAGAGCAGAATGTGGGGAGACCTTGTTTATTTCCTTGCTCTATGAACTGTGCACTGGTGATGCAGTATTATAAACAGAATCAATGTAAAGTGATAGAAATAAATAAAACTTCCTTATGCTTCTGTAATGCTAAGCTGTTTACATTCTTTCTCATATTTGATCTCCCAAGCACTCTGAATGGAAATCAAGTCCCCAGTTTCCATATGCTATTATATCATTTAGGGGTCTCTGTCTGTTGAATTCCAATCTTTGAATTGGAGGAGAGTTGCCTTTCTTGCTCTAAGGAGACAGCATGATGGAATGTAAAGGAAACATGGTCTGCCTCTAACTGTTGTTTGATCTTGAACTTAACAAATATTTCCTCTCTTTGGGCCTCTGTTTCATCATAAGTAAAATAAGTAAAAGGCCTCTAAGCAAAATTTTCCTTCTCAGAAGGCTGGATGTTTTATTATAATTTCTCATATTATGATGAGAACAAAATGTATAAACACTTCAATAACTGATATGTTGATTTGTATCTATTAAGGTCATTAAATATGAAATGTCCAATTTCGAATCAAGAGTGTAGTTTATTACATCTCAAACAAGAAGCAGTGGAATTAATTAAAGGATGCGCCTAAAACATTGACACAGTTTTGCCATCTCAACAGTAGCTTGTTTATGCCAGCAGCAAAGAAGCCTGGAGAGCGAGTGGCCATGAAATTGCGAAAGGCATTTTCCACAGCTTGTTGAGAATTGAATAGTTTTCCTTGCAAGAAGTGGTCCAAAGCCTGGAGGAAGTGGTAGTCAGTGGGAGCAAGGTCTGGTGGATATGGTGGATGACAGAGAGTTTCTAAATCTAGTCTCTGTAGTTTGAGCAGCGTTGTTTGTGCAACATGTTGTTGAGCATTGTCTTGCAAGAGGATTGGCCTGTCTCTATTGATAAATCTCGGCTGCTTAATCACAAGCATCTTCATCATTTCGTCCAATTGGTTGCAGTAGACATCTGCTGTAATCGACTGACCAGGTTTCATGAAGCTGGATAATACCAGTGCTGGACCACCAAACAGACACCATTAGCATTTTTGATAAATGTTGGGTTTTGGACTATGTTTTGGCACTTCATCTATATCCAACCATTGTGCTGCATGCTTGTGATTATCAAAAATAACCCATTTTTCATCACACATAACTAACAATGCAGTGTAGAAATGGTTTACCTTTATAACATGACAGCAAAGAAAGGCAAGCTGCGAGATGATTTCTCCTCTGATGCTCGTTTAATTCATGCAGAACCCATCTATCCAGGTAGTTTGCCAATTTGTTTCAAATGGTCCAATATCGTTGGAATAGAAACATCAAACCTTGCTGCTAATTCACGCGTAGGTTGAGAAAGATTCGCTTCCACTAGAGCTCATCATTATCCACCTTTGTCTCAGGTCACCCACTTGGCTCATTCTCAAGATTAAACACCAGAGTGGAACTTCCTAAACCATCAACATACTGTGTGATCATTAGCCACATCCTTCCCAAACACTTTGTTGATATTTCTGGCTGTCCGTGTAGCACTGGTTCCACGATGGAACTCATATTAGAAAATAACACAAATTTTTTTATTTATCCATGGTTTCACAAAAATTGCTCTAAAATTTTTTTGAAAGATAATCACAAGCCAAAACATGCATGTGAAAAAGTGAGGATGTGCCTTCACAATAAAAATAAAACAAGAAGTGTCAAAGTGAAATGTCAGGGATATCAACTGTCCAACTTAGTACTTAAGGAAATCAGACATTTCATACTTAATAACTTAAATAAAATATTAATGGAACATTGAGGTGGAGAATGGTCCCATCACACACTGGAATAAATGATAATATTTTTGTCTATATTTATAAATGCCTGATCAGCACTCAAACAGTGAATTCATTTCATTGAAATGCCCACTATTTCAAGAACTCACACAAGCATATGGTTTAACCCAGTAATTTCTACATAAAAAGAGGGAAAATTGGGCTGCGGTGTGCTAGGTATTGGGGTATCACACGCACCAGGCATTGTAACAGAGCTGGGCGTGAGATTGATACAGCACCTGCCACAACAGCAAGGTCCCTGCTCCCCTGGAACTTACATTTTGGTTGGGGAGGTGAATAATAAACAAATAGTCTGGAAAATTTCAAAATGGAAGTGATATCTATGAAGATAATATAGAGAGAATGATTTGAGGGCTGTAGGACAGGGAGACCATCTCAGTTCAAACGGTGAGGAAAACATCACTGAGGAGGGAATGGGTAAGCTGAGTCACACACATTAAAAAGAAGCAGGATGTGCAAAGATCTGGGGGAAAGAAGTGAAATGCCCAAGAGGGACAGACAAGTTTAAGCATGTTTCAGAAATACATTAAAAGCAGAGTCATTTAACTCTAACAAACTTTAGAAATAGTATTATCCTTATAGGATCTACACAAAAGATACAAGGAGGTAAAAGAGCCAAGTTCAGATAGTGAGTAGAGGACCCGAGATTTAAACCCGGGTTAGTCTGGCTGTAAACTCCCTGCTCTTTCCACGGCACCACTCCGAAGCTAATGAAAACGCAGAGCTTCTAAGGCAGCATGCACAACTTGTTTCTGTGTAACATGGAGGGGAAGATACTCTTCCTTCCTTTGGATTCAGGGAGTGTATACCCTAACCATAAGGTGTAAATGGATGTTTGTTTTTGTCATTTGATAAACACATGGTATGGTGCATTTTTGTGTAGTACTGTTCTATGTATTATGGTTCCCTGTTCCCTCGAGTCCCAAGAGCACACGTGTCCTCTGCCAGGACTCAAGTGATAGGTCTTTCTTAAGGATGTTGTTATGGACTGAATGTTCTGTCCCCCCAGATGTGATGGTATTTGAAGGTAGGGCCTTTGGGAGGTGATTAGGTATTAATGTCCTTATTAGAAAGAGGAAGAGAGAACAGAGCTCTCGCTCTCTCTCTGTTACATATGAGGACACAGAAAGACGGCAGCTATCTGCAAGCCAGGAACTGAATCCACCAGCACCTTGATCTGGACTTCCTAGGCTCCAGAACTATGAGAAATAAATGTCTGTTGTTTAAGCCAGCCAGTCTATGGTGTTTTGTTATAGCAGCCCATATGTGTGTGTGTACACACATGTATACGTGTGTGTGTATATGTATGTGTATGTATATTATAAGGAATTGGCTCCCACAGTTATGGAAGCTGAGAAGTCCCAAGATCTGCAGTCAGCAAACTGAGACCCAGGAGAGCCAATGATATAGTTCCAGTCTGAATCTTAAGGTCTGAGGACAGGGAGAGGCAATGGCATAAGTTTCAGTCTCAGTCCAAAGGCCAGAGAAGGCCAATGTCTTCGCTTGGGGGTGAGGAAATTTTCATGTTGGAAGGCGGCATTAATTTAGCTGTAATCAAATAAGGCCACATTTAAGAAACTTAAATTAGATATGCTTAAAAATATACAATATTTTGTAAAAATCTAACTATAATGTACCTAATAATTTCAAAAAAATGAAACCTATCTGTTAATTTTAAAGTTAACTAATCTTATAATGACTTTGTTGTGTCTGCTTTTTGTTGGAAAGCGTTTGAATATTTGGTTGCAGCAGGGAGGTCCGCAGTTTCAGCTGATCCTCTAGATGGGTGTCAGCCATTTGTGACCTAAAGGGTGTCGTGATTCTGGTTAGGTGGGAGAATGTAGATTCCCACCAATAAGTGGTTGAAAAGCAAGAAAGCATTTTTTGGACACGTTACCGAAGGCATGGGTATTCTACTGCATTTTCCCGTATTTCAACTGGATCTTTCTTAGCACCAAACTAAGAAAACTTTAAAATGTCATCTACTGAGAGCTCCATCAAGTCCATCTGTATTTCTTTAGGTGCCTTGGTGATATCATTTAGGTGAGGCTGAAATGCTAATTTGAGTGTGATATCATGATTCTCAAAGTCAGTGAACCTTTCATTGTATTCTCCAAATAATAGGTTGATAACAGCTGCGTATTCTTCAAATTATTTGTATATATCATCCTGCTTATCAGTGACCTTTGCTAACTGGGGAAAATGTTCATCCAAAATTTCCTTTTGAAGAAGATTGTTCTGAAAAAGATAGCTTTTTTGAAATGCTTGGAATTTTTTTTGCCACATATCATATTATAGACTTAGTTTTTACCTTATAAAGAAATATTCAAGTCATTTTGATTTGACATGATATCACACAGAAATGCTGCATTCCTGCAGAAATATTCTTTCAATAATTCACATTGCTGATTCTGTTTTTCATAAAATTTAACTATCTGTTGTCACAGAGATAAAATTTTGGCTAACACCTGTCCTTGCAATAGCCAACACACTTTAGAATGATACCGCAAATACACACTGTATACCTCATCATTCAACTTTAGCATGTTACAAAATTGACGATGCCATGTTGCATGTGCAGGAATATAGTTAACAACACTTATTAATATAACTTGCTGCAAAGTGTCACTTGAAATAGTAGCTTTAGCACAGAGATTTTGCTGATGCAAGATACAATGAAAAGAAATGAGAGCATCCGGGTCTGTTAATACTTTTTTAATCTGTGCAATAAACCCTTCATGTTTTCCTGCCATGGAAGGTGTAGGTCTGTTCATATACTCACTAAATTTACCAAATTCAGTCCAACTTCATGACATTTATCCTGAGACTTGTTGAAGATACCTATTCCCTGTGTTCTATTTGCAAGAGTGCCCAAAGCAAGCAACTTTTCTTCATTGCAAAAAAAATCTTCAGTTATGACCCAAATGAAGTATAAAACCTGCGCTGAGTCAGTAGTATCAGTTGATTCATCCAAAGTGATTGAATAATATACATTTTCCTTTCAAAGTATGGCATGAAGTTGTTGTTTAAGTTGAAAGTTAGTGCATGCTGCTAATCAGTTATGGTTCTCCTTGAAAGAGGCAGTTGTTTGTACTTTGAAATGTTATCTGGGTTTAAGCATCCTACAACTTCAACAATGCATTCTTTCACAATTTCTACATCACTGAATGGCTGCCCTTTTTCCCCGAGTATATAAGCCACTTTACAAGTTACTTCGGTGGCATTATTTTAGGTCTTACTGCTGCTTGAAAGCTTTGGCTTTGGTTTTTCATCTTTTATTGTAATTTCTGCAATACAACCTTTCATGCCTCTCCCTCTAATTTAAAATATTTGTGGTCCTTATGAGTGCTATAATGCTGACGGGCATTGAATACCTTTAATGTTGATATTGCAGTATCACAAAGCAAGTAATTCATCTTATCTTTAGCAGAAACAAGATAATATTGCATTTCCCAATCCTCATTAGAAAATCAGTTTTCTTCCTTCAGCGTTCTCTTGGTCTTCTTTGACATGATGGGCTGTTAAGCAGACAGAATTAAAAAATTCTGTTGAGTGGTGCAACTCTTCACAAATTCCACTTCAAACAGAAACAGAGTGCACCATTGTCAAAAGCTGATAATAGACTGGCGTGCTCAACCCCCTCAACTCTCACCAGTCAGCCTTGTGCGGTGGTGGCGCCAGTCAGGCAGGGGAAGCTAGCACTAAATCCTGAGCGTAGCAGCTGTCAATTTAGCCCTTATGGCTTACTAATGTTCTAATTGTGCCGGTCAATCTGGAAGGATTATTTCATTGAAACTTATTTTATTCCTTGGTATTTTAAATATGTTAATTTTAAAAATAAAATAAAAATATAAAAGATGAACAAAAATGTATTAATAAAAATAAAAGGATTTGTTCTGTAAAATTTGGATTCAGTCAAAAGGCTGCACTTAAAGACCTAGAACGCCACAGGTTCCCCACTCCTGTTCTAGCTTGAAGACAGGCAGAGAGAGTAAATTCTTCCTTATTCCATATTTTTGTTCTAATCAGGCCTTTAATGGATTAAATGTTGTCCAAACACATTGGGGAGGGCAATCTGCTTTACTCAGTCTACTGATTCAAATATTAGTGTTATCCAGAAACACCTTAACAGACACATCCAGAAATAATGTTTAAACAAATATCTGGACACCCTGTGGCTGAGTCAAGTTGACACAAAATTAACTATCATAGTTGTGCTTTGTACAAGGCAGTGGCGTGAGGCTTTGTTGGGGAATAAGACGGAAGTGTAAGATGCAGTGTACACACTGGGGGCTTCTGATACAGTAGGGGGCAGGAGACACGTAAGCGAAAAATTAGCTGATGATGCTAGGCTGTGTCTACTTAAAAATGACAAATCAATGGGTTTCAGACTAGGCTTTCAGAAGAAAGAGAAATGACTGCAAGAGGGGAGGACAGGGAAGATTTCCTAAGGGAGACAGAACTTGTTTGGGACCTTGAAGAATGCTGAAGGGGTGATTCCACAGTGGACCAAGGCACGGGGCGGTAGTTGAACAGCAGTAGTTGGGAAGCAATGTCTGAATGGTAGATGGAGTCGGAACAGAGCTCCTGCATGTGCAGATGCAGGCTATTCACTGCATAAGGACATCTGTCTGAGACGACGCGTGGGGGCTGGAGTGCAGCCCCACCTTCTGCTCACCAAGCCAAACGCCCCAGTGCAGGCGTGTGTCCTGTGCCAGCACCTAGAGGAAGAGGTACCTTTTTCTAATTCACATGGAGACTCTGCTGCAGACCGCAGGAGGGAAATAGTGGAGATCAGTTTGAAACAGAAGGGTGGGGCCAGATCATGGAGGACATTTCCTTGTATCTAGACTGCTACAAAAGGATGGATATGTGTAGCTTTGGTGGTAATGGTGATTGTGGGTATGATTTGTAGAGCCAGAGGTAGACCTGGAGCTTTCACAGTGCTAGGAGCCCTGTTTATCTGGCATAAAATAATGCCATATCTTTCAAAAATTATATTTCCCTGATCTTTCTCCAAAGTAAACTTTATAACTGACCCACTTTTCTCCAATATCAAATAAGCCTGATTTAATTTCACAAGCCAGTCATGGAAAGAGAATCTGTCCCATGACTCCAAAGCATTCTGTTCTGTAGCTGCACTATAATTACAGACAAATGCATCTAATCTTCCCATCATGTGTTCTCCTGAGTTACAGAATTTTTTTCTTCTGTATTTGATAATCTTGTTATCTTGTGACACTGCATCATTTAATTATTCCCCAAAATAGAGATCTTCAGAAAATCTGCTCAGAAAAAGTGATTTGCTGTTCCCAACTGAAGTCACAGCTGGATGTTTGCTCAGAAATGAGTTATTTTCAGAGCCCTTTGGGATTGCTGCTTCTCTTAAGGAATCTCATCTGCCACCTAAGGCTGTTGAGACCTTCCTGCAGATCACCTGAAGGCATTTCATAAATTCCGGAGAAGGACAAAGTGGACATCCTCAGAGGTCTTCAAGCCCCAGACTCTATGTCGGATTGAGCCTCGTTGTCCTTTCTTATATTAACCTCCAAATATCTATCTGTATTCAATTCAATAACGCTAAAACATTTCCTGAGCATCTACTATGTGTCCAATAGTAGGACAGGCATTGGAACTCAAAAATGAGTAGAGCACAGTCCCCTTTTAAAGAAGTACACAATCCCTGAAATGGATCCTCACAAGGACTGGAATTTAATTTCACTAGCTCTGCCACCTACTAACTGCTGCCTTTAAGCAAGTCAGTTAATTCATCTGAGCCTAATTTTCCTATAAAGCTAGTAACCTTGAGATGACACTCCTGCAAGAGGCAGGAGATATCATGAGGATTAATTTGGGCTGACGGAGATGAGTGGCCCTGTCTGTGGTGTTCTCCTTCTCTTCTCCCCACCCGTGTGTTCCCTTTGAATCTTCACCTTTACAGACTGAAGAAAACGAATTACTTTGGCTCTCCTAAAATCAGAGCCATTTCATTTTGTTCTGTTTTTCTCTGGACCAGTTTCTACTTTCACCATGTCATCTGGGTTCAGGTGAGGGGGCGTAACATGCGACATCACAAACACGCAGGCACTGTGGCCTGTGCAGGATGAGGCCAGAGAGCGAGAAACCCTTTTTATGTTGGGTTTTCAATAAGCTTTCTGGTGATAACTAACATTTTTCCTCCTCTCACTCTCTCAGTCTTACTGTTTTTTGCCTGTGACAGCTCGCAAGACTGTCTTGAAACAATTTTCTGTCATTCCAGGTTCCTTTACCAGGTTGTAGCTGAGCACTCCAGCTCATGATCCTCAGATAAGATTACTTCCCATGAATGTGTTTTCTTACACTTAGTCACATTAAAACTCCTCTGCCACTTTTCTGCCCACGTCCACATCTTCTTTCAGTTTACCCCTAATCAGCTTGGCATTTTAATCCCTGGAAGAGCTGAATGCCATCTGCAAACCTGGCAATTTCCCCATGTACTCGCTTCCAGATCATTTATATGAATGTTAACTAAGACACCACGCAGCTTGCTCTCTATCAAAGAAGCGCCTTACTTGCAGAGCATTTGATGTAACAACTTAATCACCGAATAATAATATCAAGGACCAGCCACAGAACATCGTCTTTATCCAGAAACGTCTGCGTGTCTTCCTGTTCTTTGTTTCTTATTCCTAAACCAATTATCCATAACAGAAATTTCTCTATGTACTGAAAGAAAGTTTTATGGTCTATGAATTAGATCAGCAGTCCCCAACCTTTTTGGCACCAGGGACCGTTCTTATGGAAGACAATTTTTCCACGGATGGTGGGTGGGGGGAAATGGTTTCGGGATGATTCAAGCGCATTACATTTATTGTGCACTTTATGTCTATTATTACATTGTAATATATAATGAAATAATTATACAACTCACCATAGATTGGGGACCCCTGAATTAGATAACTAGTCCAAATTTAAGTTAAGAACCCCTTCACCAATGAAAAGCCTTACCTGACGATTTTAGATCTCATTTATGTCTCTGTTCAAAACATCTACAGTGGGAGTCATATACTACTTTCTGCCATTTCATTAAATCCTATTTTTTAATGTTGCTATCATTTCCCAGCTAGCTTCTAAGTTCCTACCCCTAATCAATCAAGCGACTAATTGACTTGTCAGGTGAGTGCTGTGCAACAGCTATCGATTTGCCAAGTACCAATAAACCAGCAAGTCCTGCAGTCTGGTTACTACACTGGCTTCCAAACGATCTGGAGCCCTGATCCGTTCTCTTCTGTCTTCTCCACATTCCAGACAAAGCAGGCTTTCAGAGCTTAGGCATATCTGGCCATCTGACCCCTCTGCTTAAAAAATTTTTGAGAGTATTTTTGGAGACAGTGGGTGGGAAAACTTGAATATAGACTCAGTAAAGATGTTAATAAAAATTGTTAATTTTGTTTGGTGAGACAAGGGCATAGTACTTATATTTAAAAAGTCATTACCCAAGAATAAACAAATTCAGAGAGACAGAAAGTAGATTAGATGTTACCTGGGACTGGGGGCGGGGGTAGAGGAATGGGCAGTTGTTGCTTAATGGCTACAGAGTTTCTGTTTGGGATAATGAGAAAAAGCTTTGAAAATAGATAGTAGCGATGGTTGCACAATATTGTGAATGTACTTAATGCCACTGAAGTGTACACTTAAAAATGGTGAAAATGACAAATTTCGTCATGTATATTTTGCCACAATAAAAAGAAATAAAAATAAGTAAGTCATTACCAGTTAGAGACCATACTTGAAAATTGACAGGAGCAGTGGTATGATGTTTGGGATTTACTTTAAAATACTCACACCATAGTCCCAACGACAAAAACAGTGAGGGTGACAGATGAAAAAGATTGGCAAAATGTTGATGATTCTGGAGGGTAAAATTTTCCGCAATGAAAAGTTTTTTTAAAAGTCTTTTGGAGGCTAGCCCTCGAGTCCCAGCGACTGGGCCGAACACTGGAAGCCGTCTGCATCTGTGTCTGCCCCGCCTGGGGATCTCAGCTCGTGGCTCGGCCCAGTGAGCCGGGCCCCCGCAGTGCCCGAGGCCTCGCTCTCGCCTCTGTGCCTCCGCCCTCACCTTACCGCGGTTTCCCCTTCTCACGCGGCTGCTTCCTGCCCAGCCGGCAGGACGCAGCTCAGGCTCGCTGGGGCCTTGCTCCTCGCTCGGTTTCCGTAGCACTGTGTCTATACTTCCCTACAGTTCGTACCCTGTACTGTGATCTTTTATAGTCTCCACTCACCTGTGAGGTGGAGCAAACTTACCTTTTCTACCTTGAAGGTGGAGGAAACTTACTTTCCACGGTGTGTCTTTCTCGGCTGTATGGAAGTAACTTTTGTTGTCGTTATTGTTTTAGTTGTGTGCTTTAAATTTTTTTTTAAAGGAAAATATTAGAAGGTGGGAATGCGAACGCTAGCTACGAATCTGAAGAGTTGAAAGGGACCTTAGCAATTACGCATGTGGGTGCTGGTCTCCTTCTGTAGGCTGTGCTTTCTCTACCTGGCGACTGCTAATGCATTTTTCTATTTCCCGCACCTGCCGCTGGGCGCTCAGTACATTTTTGCTGAATTTACTGACAAACCACAGCGTTTCTTTCTACAGGTAGCAAAAAGCCAGCTCTCCAGCCTGGGGTGTGTATGGACTCACACTTTTTAGAGAGACAATTGATCTTCGGGCATGGTTTTTCAGAGCAGCAAATAAGCACGTGGAGGGATGCCCTGGGCCAGCAGAGTCCGCGGCTGTCCCGCGGGCCCCGAGCGGGTGGCCGGGATGCAGTCGTCCGCAGTTACCTGCAGTGCACATCTTGCCAGTGGGTGGCAGCAGGCGCTCACAAACTCCCGCCAGGACATGCAGGCTCGGTTTTTCATCCTTCCAGGATCGGGTGGGAAATAGGGCTCTCCTACTATTTCTATTAATAGTGTATTTTCTAGCTTCGTGAAGCCTTGAGATGTTTGGTCAAAAGAACAAGGCCTGAGTCAGAGTCAGTGAGAGCCAGAAACTAAGCACCTTGTTAGGGATAAATGTCTAGACCCGTGCGGGCATTTACTAGGGCTGGACTATTCCAAAGCGCTCAGAAATTCTTCTGGGCCCTAAATACACGGAGCCTGCAAATCCATCTTTAGCGCTGTGGTCTTCTAGCTTGAGGTTTGATCCTTGTGCACATCAGGCTTTATACTCTTAAGCTGTTTCCAGATCCTTTAGCTCCAGTGCAGATGGCGATTGAGAACAGATTTTCCTGTGGGGAAAGATAGGGAGGAAAGAACTTGACCCCCTCCCCGGGTGGGCACATGTGAAAAGAGAGAAGATGGCTGGGCCTGCAGAAACAGACACAGTCCACCCAGTCCTGAGGGTGGCCTCTTCTGGTTTTCTGCATTGGTGCAGCCTAAACCCCTACTCCTACCATCTCCAGCCAATAGCAAGTCCTGATTTTGAAGCTACTAAGGCACAGCTCTGTAAAGGACTTGGAAATTTATAGACGCAGTGATTATATTTGTATAGGCCTAAGCTCAGAGCATATAATCAAACGACAGGACATAATCAATATTTAAAATGCAAATGTTCTTGAAAACCCAAGACTCACATATGGATGGTCCTTGCTCTGAAGTATTACTATACAATCTGGTGGTCTGACGGTCGAGGTGGAGGAGGGATCAGATTATTAGACAACCAGCTTTGAAACGTGTATCAGATGATGATGACGCAAATATTGTGAGCAGACAATAAATGTCATGAAAGTTCTGAAAAGAAAGAAGCCGTGTTGGCTGGAGTAATAGTAAACCAGCATAAATGTTTGCTGCATTTTGTTAACAGTACTTGATATTTGCATAATGTTTTAGAGTTTCTAAAATAATTTTGTGTCATCTGATTTCATTAAGTCTTCACAACCACTTGTGAGCCAGATATTATTAAATGAGGTAAAATACATAATACACTTAGAATAGTGTTCACTATTATTAAAATTATTATTCGCCTGATTTTATAAATGAGGAAACAAAGGCTCAGAGAGGAAGTTTCTTTCCCAAAGTCACATAGCTGGGAAGTGGTAGAAGTAAGCCTGAATTCAGCTCCTATTTCTAGAACTTTCTTCATTATCTCATGCATAAAAGAGAGAGTACTTAAACTGGGCTTGCCTGGGTTGGGCCAAGTTTTGACATAGCATTAGCAGAGAAGCCTCTAAAATCATACCATGCTCCTCAGCCTCACAAGCCCTAGTTGGTAAGTGGATGGGAATTGATGCAGTTTTTCACTTGCTTGAGTTAACAAGAGTTAAATCTAGAAGCCTCTACTCATTTTAGCAATAAGGGGAGATGGTTTATTACCTGGTCCATCAAGGAAGCTGCAAGCCATTAAACTCACATAGATCCTCAGCTGCTAGGCTTGTTAAGAAAATGTTACAATAGGGGGAAATTGACAACAGGCAGCACAGATTATTTTTAGTCTGTGCTTCAAGGATGTACATCTTGGGTTCTGTTTAGGATTGAGCCCAAGGAGATGAATTTGGCTTTATTTGACAAGACTGCCAATCAGAAACTCCATACTGAGCACCCTCTCTGTTCCTGACTCATGCAAGGGACTGTGTGGGAAAACTAAGAGAGGTAGAGTAACTTTCTCATACTCCCAAATGCTGGCAAGAGTGGTGTCATCTTTTTCTTGGGTGGGGGCAGTTTGGCAATATCAGTAAAAACTGTAACTGCATCTATTCCTTATACCAACAATTTTGCAATACGTTGTTTACCCTATGGATATATTTTTAAATGTAAGCCATTATAGCACTGTTTGTAACAGCAGAAACAAGAGACTGGAAATCTAAATGCTCACCAATAAATATTGGTTATGTTGCTATAAACCTTTCAAATAGAATTTCATGCAGCTATTTAAAGAGGCCCATCATTATGTGCTAAAAGCATATCACTAAGATACATTTTTAAGTGCAAAAAACAAAATCAATTCAAAAAAAGGTTTATGTACCACATGTTTGAAGCATACTTGTATGCAGATATATCCATACATTTGCCCCCCACACACCTGGAAGTATATGCCTGCCACTGATAATGGGGTGTATATGTGATAAGAAAGGAATGTTAAAAGAGAAAATTTTATATTTCTTTTTATTCTTTTACATACTTTTGAAGATAGAGTGATTAGTTTAACCATATGATAATCTACTTTTTAAAAATTTAAGCTGCCTGCCTAAGGTCCCACAGCCAGGAAAGGGTGCAGCTAGCATTCACATCCCCGACTGGGATGGATTCTAGCACACTGCCCCCTACCAGTGCTCTCGTCCTATCAGGAAGTTCTGTCATGTGCTAGCAAGTTACAATTTTTTCATGAAAATACCTGAAACCAAAATGTCCAAGGGCCAGGGCTGCGAGAGTGCTCGTTCTCCAGGAGAGGGCCCTGTGCCCCACCTGCCTGCCAGCTTGGCTCCTTTTCTATGAGTCGTTCAGCCAAGAGAGGTCAGTGACCCGGGGCCAGGAAACACAGACTAAGATTTCCAACAGGACAAATTACCTTAAGGAAAAGGCATTAGGTTAGCTGGAGAGGTGGGGGTGGAGGGAAGGCATGAGAACAGTTCATTAGCCAACTTGGTCAGCGGGCAGGTGCGGGAAGTGGCAGATAAACCCGGCCAGAATCTATAAATATACTTTGATATCAGCGCTCAACACCCACAAAATAAATGAGTGAGTTAGAAAACTTGGCAGCATGTAAGCACCTAGAAGTAAACTCTGACATCTTAAGTTCTAGCCTTACCTCCCATGAACTTCTCTGTGATTTGGGTGTATTATTTCACTGTTCTGAGACTTAGTTTCCCCATCAGTCAAACGGACTACCTCTCCTGGCTCCTTCACAGAGCGGTGAGGAACAAATAAGGCAAGGAATGTACTTCGAAAACTCAGGGCATCCCTCGGATCGAGAGGCTATTGTTGATGTCTCTGAGACTTGCCTCGCAGAAGGAGAGCTATTCTGAGACAGGACGATAGGAGGAACCATCAGAAAAGCATTGCTGACAACAGGATGGACATAACCTCACCAATGAGAGAAAGGGACCTCACGGGTCATCGACTCCAGTTCCTCCTTTTTATAGTCATGGACAAAGACCTGTGGAGCACAAGGTCTGCAAACAAGTGATAGTGCCACGCGTAGACTGTTAGTTAAACCCAGAGATAAGATGGAATAGTAGCCAAAGGGACAGTGTATGCCATAGGCCTCCTGCCCCAGGGACTTAGGGAGCTGCAAATGTTGATCTGGGTGCTGGAAGCAAGCTGATGTGAAGCTTGCTGAGGAACTGGAGCAGAGGTTGGGGATGGACTTCAGTGACCCAGCTCCACGATGGCTGAGTGCCTCAGAGGAGCAATTCGAGGGTGACCAGGGACTTGGAAAGGACAAATGACAACTTCCTAGAACGAGCTGTTCCAGATCCCATAGAGAAAGGAAATAGCCCGGCCTTGTCTTGGGTAGTTGACAGGAACCAGGGTGGGAAGCATTTGTAGTAAGGCTAGTTAGCGCTCACGATATCGTTAAGTCCCTATTGAGTGGAAGAAGGAAAATAGGGAAAAAATGCAGAGCAGCACACATGGCAAGCCAGTTCTCCTGGCGGTGTGAGGGAAGGGGGAGAGAGTAAATCAGCAGAGGGAGACAGTGCTGTGTCCTGCGAGGGCGCTGGGCTCCGAGTCCTGCGGACCTGGGTGTGAACGCCGGCTCTGTCACCAGCTTGCTGTGCGACTCTGAATACGCTGTTTCCCTCTGCATCTCTAAAATGAAGACCTTTCTCCCTGTCTCATAAATTGTTATGAGGATTAAATGAGATGTTCTTGAAAGCAACTAGCATGTATTTCCTAGAGCACGATGCCCCGTCAGTATTGGTTTATTCCTTTATTTTGGGGGCAGACTCCCAGAGAACCTCTAGTGAAATATGCCAGTTGGAAGTTTGAAGTACTGGAAATGCCACGCCCAACCTAGCTAACAGGTATAGTGTGCAGAGGCCCTTTGTGCAAACGGAGAACCAGCGGAGATGGGCAGAGAAGAAAATCTTACGCAGGGAGGGCAGGTGAGAGGCAAGGTGGGAATGCAGGTAAATACAAGCATAAACACAGTCTGCTGACAAGGGGCCGTGATGCCAGTAATGCATTAATGTCAGCTTCCTCTAGACCCAATGTACTGTATAACCCAGCTCGACCCATTTTCTGACTGTTCAGAAATATAGGGTAAGTTTTGTGTTCGGTTGTAGCAGCTCTCACTCTCCTCCCTCGCCCCACCCCCTTTTGGGTTTAAAATTAATTCCCTCTGATTCATTGATTATTCTTTAATCCTTATTTTGTTAGTTGTCTTCTTAAATTATTAATTGCCTCAGATCCTTTTGGTATGGGTATGAAGAGGTAAAATGATAGTAACAGTTTTTTAAAAGCCAAAAACCTAAGGGTGGAAACCAACTAGAAAATCAGAGTGAAATGTGGGATCAGGGAAGATAAGGAACTGTGGAGATGTGTAAGACTAACCTAGTCTTCACTAAGAATAACACTGGGGAAATTACTACTTCTATGAATAGACTCTTTCTGTAGCCAAAAGACCAGGGATGTTGTCATAAAAATCACAAAACCTGAGAGTGAACGGGTGCTTCGGATTATTTTGTTGATGGGTAAATTGAGGCTACCAGAGAGGAAGTGGTTTGCTTGAGGTCCCTGGTGATCCTATAGCAGAGTGAGGGTCAGAACCCGAGTCCCTTGACCCTTATCAGGGGTTCTGTTTGCCGTAGTCCTCTTCTTCATGCTAGTCACTGTCTGATTTCAAATACTTGTACAAAACTAATTCATGTGGGTTTTTTCCTTTCTCCAGGGCCAAGTGCTTTCGGGGCAAAAAAGTCCTTGGAGATTATGATGTCAAGGTGGAACAGGTAAGCAGCCTGAAGCCCAGGGTTGTGTCTGTGTCATCACCGCTCCCTCCTGGCATCCCAGAGTGAGCCATCTAGTTCTGCCCAGTGGAGTATAGCATCCATCACTGGGTTCTGGGCTCCGCATCTTCTCTCTCCCACTCAGCCCGTGGGGCTCTTCTCTCTGGGAGGCGTGGTCCTGAAGGCTGCATCTTTTCACTTCCTGGACTTCTTTTTGTGGTTCTGGTGGCAGTAGGGAGGCAAGCAGTGTGGCTCTCTGGTGGTGCAGGGTTCCCAGGCTGAGGAACACTGTAGCAGAATGTCTTCCCAGGACACTGGCTACACCTCCTCATCACTGGTGGCAAGATGCTTCCAGGTGGACACATGTCTCTGTTCGGGTGTGCTGCCTCCAGCGGTGGCTACCCTGGGCCTGAGGCTGCACTCCAGAGGGAACTTAGAAAAGAACACCTCCCTGTTTTAATACAGTGAAGCTCTGAAAGGCCCATTTTTTACCTTCCTCTATCAAAACAAGTAGGTTATTAGGTCTGTTTGGGGAGGAGAGGGATGTTCACTTTAAATTATGCATGTATTTTCCATGCGACAATATGAGTTACTCATCATTTACTATGCAGTGCGTTATGCAGTGCAGAGTATTTTCATATCTTAAAACAGCATGTTAGATGGGCAGGGTTGATAAAAATTATTCCCATTTTATAGATTGGGGAAACTGAAACCCAGAGAGGACAAGGCAGAGCAGAGCTAAAACCCAGTTGCCTCAACTAAAACCTGGTGCTTTTATGTTGAAACTGACAAAAGGGACATTTGTCCTGGTCTACATTCTCTCCCTGTAGAGAGGCTGAGCCAGAGTCAGAAGACTTGAGTTTTACTCCTGTCTCTGCCAACAATAAGTTTTGTTTGTCCAGAAAAGTCACTTAACTGCTCTGAGGCTCAGTTTACTACTTTGGTGAATGGGGATAATTATCTCTGTCCCACCTGCCTCACAGGGTTGCTGTGAGAATTAGATGACAGCAGTAATGTGAAGATGCCTTCAAAACTGTCAATAAATGCTTGGGGCTGGGGCTGCTGCTGCTGCCATGTGGAGGACTTGGCAAAGCCAGGACTGTGGACTGACTCCCCTACTGTGATTTTCCAGGCGGAATTCTCAGAGCTCAACTTGGTGGCTCATGCAGATGGGACCTATGCTGTGGACATGCAGGTGCTCCGGAATGGCACGAAGGTTGTCCGGTAAGGGCCTTTCTATCGTCAGGGACACTGTCGTTGTCGCCAGAGTTACTAGCTCTGGCTTGAAGGGGTGGTTTCCAAGTCAAGTGTTGGAGTGAGAGAGAAGGGCTACATATGGTACCCGGAACTTGATGATGTGTGCTGTGCAGAAGTGGAGAGAAGGCAGGGAAAGCCAGCTCCTGCCTTCTGGGAGCTCTCAGTCCAGTGGTGGAGGAAGCAACCTTACGCCTCATGGACTCAGCTCACTCAGAGGTAACTGGATTCCTTCTAGGACTGCCCCCACCCTGCACCCCCTCAGCCGGTGAGCTCTGTGTTTTTATCTCTGCATACACTGCCCCTGGAAAACAGGGTTCTATTGCTTAAAGAAAAAGTTTGACAGCATCTGATCTTGTCCGGCCTCCATTTTGCATTGATTTGCTTAGATTCACACGGTGAGCTGTGGCAGAGCCCTGCATCCTGTGTGATTTCTCTTGAGTCCCAGCCCTGTGTCATTCCTGTAGTCCTCATTCCTGGGAATTCAGAAGTCTGATAGGAAAGCCTAGAGTTGGAAGGGGCATTGTGGGTGGAGGCAAATTAGCATCATTGAGCACTTACATGCCAGTTGGTATGCCGGGTGCCTTAAAGTTGTGATGTCATACTCACAACAATTCTGCGAGGGAGCGATGAGAATTCCAGATGGTGGGAAATGGTTTCCACAGTGTCATTCTTCCCAGGAGCTCAGTGGGCTTCAGGTTTTCAGACCTCAGTCTTGCTCCAGGAAGAGTCTCTGCCTCACCCTCTTCCCCACCTCAATCTGCAGAACACTGACGCTAAGGCTCCTAGGGTCCAACAGGAACTGAGTCAGTGGCAGGAAAGGCCAGACTAGGGGTAGCTGGGACCTAACAACAGGAGCTCATCCATCCTGGAGACTAAAGAGGAAGACAGAAAAAGAGATATCCACCCAGGTGAGGGGAGAGCTCAGGTAGATTCTACCGGAGAGAATGGTTGGGCTTCTCCAGCTGCGGGTGGAGCAAGTCATGGGATGCAGGCACACTGGTAGGAGGTGGCAGGGCACCCAAAGGGATCTAGCAAGAATAAGGCAGGCCCTTCCAGGTACCAGTGCAGGAACTCAGTGGTGGCCACAGTATAGGGCTTAACTTCTGTAACTGGGATAGAAAGTTGCAGTTTGATTTAGAACATACCACTGGAGCCAGCTGCCCAGAACTGGGGCACAAGGAGGTCAGAGCAGCACTAGCAGATGCCATGTCGACTTGATGCTAAGCCACCTGAGCAACTGAGAAGGGCTCCTCCAACCCTCCATTTTAAAACACTGATCTCTGAGCCTAGGCGGGGCTGGGGCTGGAGGTGGGGGGTGGATGGCTGCCTGGACAGAGAACCAGATGGGCCGTTATGCACAGTATAAAACTGCTGAACCTTAGCGCCTTGGGGGCAGATGCTGCCACAGAACTGACTCTCTGGGAAGGTGAGATTCCTCTGGCATGAAGACAGGGCCCTGGTCCTGTGGAGCATCTGCAGCTAGGAGCTCTGCTGGCCAGAGGTGAAACACTGGAGCTTTCCCATGTATGGGAACATTCTGTACTCAGTGCTTCCTGTAGCATTGCTCAACCTCAGTTCTGCGAAAATATTTGCACCCCTCCCCAGCGTCCGCTTTGGAAGAATAACATTGGGAAGTCTGGCATCTGTCCTCAGCCAGCCTGGCCCCTTGCTCTCCTGGGGGCCTGATGAGGGCATCGCCTATTTTAAGGAGCAGTTTAAGGGTTGGAACAGGACACTGAGATCAGGGACCTCTGTGGCGGTGCAGTGAAGGCAGCCAAGTACCGTCTGTTGTCTTCAGTTTTCCAGGACCTGCTTTGAGCGCCGACTCTAAAGCTGCAAGGAGCCCTAACTTCTCGTAGTGCCCCACGAGGACAGGGAAAAATACTTTCACTTAAGATGTGAGGGTCTAAGTGTTTCTCCCCTCCTGAGGGCATTTGTACCTTAGAGAAAGGCAATGCTTAGCCCAGGGGAATGAGGGAATTTCAGAAATCTGTTCCTCAGATCTCCTCTGGAAAGTACCATAACACCTCATTCCCCAGTCCAGAAAGGAATAATAATAAAATGAGGGGCTGGGACTAGGGGAGTCCCTAAGACCTCTTTGCTGTCCTTGGCCTTGGAAAGGGGAGACAGAATGATGTGTGGCCTGAGTGCTGGTCAGCGGTAACCTGCCTCTGGGTTCTTGCCAGGTCCTTCCGGCCAGACTTTGTGCTCATCCGGCAGCACGCGTTTGGCATGGCAGAGAATGAGGACTTCCGCCACCTGATCATCGGCATGCAGTACGCCGGCCTCCCCAGTATCAACTCCCTGGAATCCATCTACAACTTCTGTGACAAGCCGTGGGTGGTGAGTGGGGACCCCTTCCCCTGGTGAAAGTGCGGGATCCAGGCCCTGCATCTCCTGAACCCCTGGGAGGGGCTCCTGGAACTCAAGATGCAGGAGGCACCTGCTGAGAGGATGTGAGAGGAGCTTCAGCTGCCGCCACAGTGCTCATCAGCACGTGATGAGGGGGCTGGTCTCCTGGGCAGCAGAGTGGACCTTTGGTCTCACAATAAAGTCGCACAGAGATTCAGTGAAGAAGCCTTTATGGGTCTGTAGGTTCTGCCCTTGGTCATGGGCTGCAGTGATTTTCAAAACCCGGTTTCTTGCCTCTTAGAATGATCTAACTATTGGAAAGGCCTGAGCCCAGCAGGGACCAAGCTCAGAGAGGTGTTAGTGACAGAGTCATACCAAGTGTTTCAACAACCCGAAAATGAGAGTTATCCACGTGCATATGAATCAGCCACTTATATGAGCTGGAAGTACCCTTGGAGATCATCAAATCTCACCCCTTCATGGTAGAGATGTGAAAATTAAAGAAGGAAAATAAGGAGTAGAAAACCATTTACTATTACTATATGGTGCCAACTTCTGAGATTTTTCCACATTAATTTCATTCAGTCCTCACAATAGCCTTATAAGGAATGTATTGATATTATCATTATTAACACTTTTCACAAAAAAATGAAACCCAGAAAGGATTAAGTAACTTGCCAAAGTTGTAGAGCCAGGATTTCTCTATATACCATTGCTTCCCACATAGACTGGGCTACAGAGTGAGGAAGAAGCTGGCATGGTTGTCCCTTCCTTGGCCACTTGAGATCTGGAGGGTAGTAGGAAGTTTTAGGCAGAGAGAAAAAGTGGGGTTTGGAGGGAGAGTGACCTGTGATGGCTGTTGGGGCACTCTGGCCTCCCATCCGCCCACCAAGGGCACACAGCTCTCCGCTGACTCTGCCGCTCCAGGCTGCCCTCTCGGAAGGAAACACCTGCCCACTAATCACATCCTCTTCATCTTCTTGTTTTGCAAAAATCAAATTTCAGCCATCACACACATTGGATTGCCAAGGTTCCTGGCATTGGTGCTGATCGTGAAGTTTCTCAACTTCAAGCCTCTCTACCACTCAGGGAGCTGAAGAGGGTGGTTTTTTTTATTTTTATTTTTTATTTTGTTGTTTTGTTTTTTAACCAAATAGATCTATCACCTCTACTCTTGACCTTTTTTTCCACACCTGAACTAACAGCTTTCTTGTTCCCTTGGAAGCCAGGGAGACCTTACAGTGTGAGAGACAGCGATGGACAAGGGGTCGGCAGGGCTGGGGGCTGCCCCTGTCGAGGCGGGGACTGACTTCCCGAGCTCCGTTTACTCGGCCCTCCCCTCTGTGTGGCCTGAGACATCTGGAACCTGGAGTTCTGCACAAACAGGCTACAGGAGTTATGTGATTTGAGTGTGTTGCCAGTCACAGAAGAGCACATGTGAGACCTTCAGCAAGTGTCTTTTCTGGGACTCCTGTTTCTCCTGAGTCCCATGGCCTTCCTGCTGCACAGACGCCCTAACCCACCTGTGATACTTGGATTTGGCTCCATCGTAGCCACACAGGGCGATTCTACTGCTGTCGGCTTTCCTCTGACTAAACCTCTCTTTGCCTAGTTTTCTTTCTCTACAAACTGGGAATAACAGTAGTACCTGCTACCACTTTGTCAGCCTGGCTGTTACAGTCCCCTAGTATCTAGGATCTCTTGAAGAAACTGGTTCCCCATTCACTTTCTCTAAACTGTGCTGGAGGCGAAGCAGGGGAGGAGCAGGGAGAGCCTGTGCCCAGGGCTTTGCCCCTCCTGGGAACTGGGATCTGGGACCTGGTGAGGGGTCACACTCTCACCCATTCACAATCCCAGCACATTGCCTTTGGCATCGCAGGTCTCCCTGGCCAGACACCAAGTTCTCCCTTCGGTTTCACTAAGCAGCTGCTGCATGAATGACATTTGACATACTGTTCTCTGCCTGTTAATGGGAGTGAACAAATTTGGTGACTTGTGAGGGGCAGGCGGGTCCCTCTGAGATGATGACTTTGGTTCATGTTTCTAAATGTCTTTGCTGCGGCTGTTCTTGGTGTGGGGAGAGGCCTGTTTAGTTGGAGAAGGCTCTGCGTTGTACCACGGTTGTCTCTGAGCACACCCATCATCTCTGGAGTTGGTCAGGGCAGGCCACTGGGATTTTGAAAGCAGACATGGATTTGTCAATGAAAGCAGCATTCCAGAGAAAGCAAGAATGGCACCACCCTTGATTGCTACAAATTTATCTGAAATTCCTATCAGTCTTTCAGGGTTTTTTGGAGACAGGTGTACCAGGAAATTAAAGCATTTAATTCCCAGGGGGGATAGGGATAACACATTATTCAGACTGATCTTGAAGTCCCATTTCTTCCAAGAAATCTTTCCTGATTCACTGGATAAGTGGTTATAATGAACATATCTTCCTATTAACAACAGCACCCATAGCCTCCCAAATTCATTCATTTGTCTGCGTGCAGAGGAAATAGCCCTTATTAGATGTTACATTTGTTTAATTGGTGACTGTGTGCCTGTGCCTTAATCTAAGTTTCCAGGGAGGCAGGTGTCAGATGCCAAGTCCAGTACCTTGAGCAGACAGGGACTATTGGAGATCGGGTAGAGGAGGGTGGGGTGAGCTCCCTGAGACCCAAGTAGAGCCTGGGAACTGGCTGCCATTATAGTGTTGGCTGTCCCAGGGCTCTGGGAGTCTGCCGCAGGCCTTCCTGGCATCCATGGAGTGTCTATGTCACTCCCCCACATGCTGGAAAGGTAGGGCCCTGCATGCCTTGGTGCCATGCCAGTGCGTGGGCTGCAGCAGGACAGAGGTCGCTAGGCAGAGCTGGTGTCAACTCCCCGGGGATGCTGGAGAGCCTTGGGAACCCAGGCAGGTACCCAGAAGCAGAGCTGGAGTCCAGGCGGGCAGGCAAGCCCAGGCGGGCAGAGGTGGTGGGGAGAATCAGAGAAGGCAGGAAAGATCTGAGGGGTTGGTCTTGACAGTCACGGCGAACTGAAGAACCGAAGAAGGGTGAGGACAGCAGGGTACCGTGGAGAAAGCACTGGGCCCTCCCCGGGCAGCCCCCCTCCAGGTGGGATGTGGGAGCCTACACTTGCCTTTGCTTCTCTAGCCTCAGTCTCCTCATTTGTCAGGTGAGACAGCTGTCTAGAGACTTCTAATGTCCTCTTCAACCATAATTGCAGGGGATTGAGAGCTCATGAACCATCCTTCCAGCCTTAGAGCTCTAGAGTCACCAATTGTGTTTCACTAGAAGGAGTGACCCAGGAATTCCAATGTTTCCCAGCACTTTAAAAATAACAAAATTATATCCTTTTGTACCCATGAAAGGACCACAACAGATGATCACTCAAAGGCAGTTTGATGGTGGAGTTGGGGAAGAAATATAAGAAAGGGATATTCTTTATGGTATAAAGTTCAAGGAGCTAATCAAATTCAACCCTTTCATTTTATATATGGAGAGAATGAGGTCTGGAGAGGAGTAATCATTTGCCTAAGGACACCTAGAAAATTAAGAGGTAGAACAAGAGCTAAAGGACTCCAGTTTTCTAATAACCCAGTTCTGAGCTTCTACTGCTCTGGCCCCCTCTCCGCTCACTGGCTCGTGGGCCAACATCCCTCATAGAGAATGGGACCTGAGTTTTTGGAATATGCTATGGCTTTCTTTCCTTTGATACATAGATTTGACCTGACAGTTTTCCCTTCTAGCAGTTTCTGATGTCGGCAGCTTGGAGTATGAACTAATCCCGTAGCACTAGAGAGAAGATGTTGTATTCCCCGCTGCCAGTGCACTGGGGATGGGCGTGTGGGCGCGTGTGTGAACGTACTGAGCAGGAGAGTCCTGTGCTTCCTGTGGGAAGGGCACAGTCTCTGCGGAGTCTGGAAGGTGGTTACTTGAAAAAATAGGGAAAGTTATGGATTGGGACTGAAGGGGCCTGGCTATGAATCTGGCTCAACTACTGTGTGACCTTGGGCAAGTGACCTCTCTGGGCCTCAGTCTTATTTATAAAACAGCAGGGTGGGGAGCCTAGCTGTGCTGCAAAATTCTATCAACCCTGACACTGTAAGTCTATGTACTTTGCTTCTTCCCCATGGAGCTACTCCACTTTTTCACAGATGGAGTGTTCTTGAATGAGTAGTAAGTCCCAGAAAGATTGAACCTGTCTATCTTGCATATCATGGCCATATAAATCTTCCTGAAAAACAGCTTCAAAAAAAAACAAAAAACAAAAAAACTCCACTTCATTCATGATATGCCACCTGTTCAAACTCTGGTGACTTTGTACTGCTTACAGGGAAAAACAATCCAGCATTCTTTTGCCTGGCATTTGAACTTCCAAGACTTGGCCCATGTTACCTATCCAGTTTCATCGCTTGCTGTTGCGCAGAGATGCAGGTGTTCAGAGTTGGAAACCCAAATTTTAACTCCCGCTTTACCTCTTTACAGCTCTGTGACTTTAGGCAAATTTTCTACCCTCTCTGGGCCCCATATGTGAAATGAAGATGATAAAGTATCATCAGTTTGATATGATGATTGAATGAAATACCATTAAAATTGAGTAAGGTAATCAATGAATTTTAGCTCACTCTTTCCCTTCCCCAACTAAAGCATCTGTTCCTGGAGGACAGGATTGTACATTTTTTTGCCTAGCACAAAGTCCTCCACAGAGCAAATGCTCAATAAATATTTGTTTGTTGGATAGGTGTTTTGTCTGTTTCAGAAGTTGTCTTAGATAAGCTGAAACATTTGCTTTTCTTTCGCAGTTTGCCCAGCTGGTGGCCATCTACAAGACACTGGGAGGAGAAAAGTTCCCACTCATTGAGCAGACATACTACCCCAACCACAAAGAGATGGTAGGTAGCTGAGTGGGCATGTTAGTCTCTCTGCTGTTTTCATTCTGATCTTAGCCACATGGCGACCGTGGGACCCTGATGAGAGCCTCAGTATCTCACCCGCAAAGACTCCACTGGGGAGGGACTGCGGAGCTGCTTTGTGGGACTGGCATGGCTGGATTTTAGCTGACGGCCTCTTGTCAAATTCTGGAGACAGAATAGGGAAGAGCAGAAACGAGGGACGTTTCATCAAGCTGGGAGAGTTTAATCAAGCTGGGAGAATAACAAACCTCCCAAACAAACCAACAATCAGAAGATCCCACTGCTCTGGGTTCCAGCCCTAGCTCTGCCATGTGTCACTGGACAAGCTACATTTCGTCACTGTGTGCTGTTGCCAATAGGACAGTCAAGTGGGCATAATTATCCCTGACCAGGATATCTAATATGGTATGTACAACATTTAAGTGAGACTAAGTAATACCCTTCTGGGAAGGTGTGAAGTGAAGCACTCGTCAGATGTAAGATGCTGCTCCCTTGGTTTCTTAAAGATCGTGATGAGGCTGAGTTAACACTAAGCCTTCTCTGATCCATTGTAGGATGTCAGAAGGAGCAGAGAGATGAGCTGGTTGGTTGTTAAGGAGGCTGTTGCTAATGTTTTTCCTCCTTGGCAACCTAGAGCTCAAGTTGCCTTCTTCCTCCCTGTCCCTACACCCTCTGCCCCAGGCTGGTGTGATCAGTGGGTGATCCTGCTTAACCCACCAATGCAGACTCAATGTGACGTGGAACAGAGATGATAATTGTTCCCCTTCCCACCCCCTTTGCCAAAAGGGATCTCCATTTGCACTGTTTCTCAGAATCAAGAGGCTTCTTCTAACACATGGCGTATGGCCCTGCTTACCAGCAGACTACATGTAGAAAAACAACTGTGGGCCTTGAAAAGAACTTTCTCTGTCATCTTTGCCAGAGCTGCCCCAGGGAGAGGCTCTGGAATTTTAAACCCTTGTCCCTAATCAATCCTAGAGGCCAATATCAGGACTTGCCCTTTCGTGGCAAGCCAGGAAGCCTGGCAGAGGCTGAGGAAGCCTAGGGCTCTGTGGTTGGAGATCTCAGGGAACCCAAGACACAGTGGTGAGGGGACCAAGCTGAAGGGTGCAGGGGCTCTCTAGGGCTGTTTCCTGCTGTAACATCTAGCAGGGCTGACCACTGAAAAAAATTGCAGTAATTGCAAAGTACATTCCCCACCTACCATCCATCTCCCCTAGGGACCCTTGTGTTATTTCTCTTCTGTCTTCTATCCTGAAATTTGCCCTCAAGAGGGGAACGCTGCTCTGAGGTGTCAAAAGCTGATGAAGGGGGACTTCAACTCTACAAGAGAAAGGCTTTCTTGGCTTAAAAAATAAGTTCCAAAGTAGGAATTAAGACATTAGTAATCTAAAAGAGGCAGAAAAGGAGCCTTATGGACATCAGTGGAGGGCATTAGGGATAGTTAACCTGGAGAGACAGTACCTATTCTTAGACTGCAAGTGTATTCTTGCCCCAAGAGGTGTGCTGACCAGGCTGGACCCTCTGCCAGCCATGGTGTAGAGGGATTACAGCATGGGGAGGGAGGTAAGACCATCCTAGCTCTCACACTGAACGACCCCAGTCCCCCAGGACACTCCCCCAAACGGAAGACAGTGTGTCAGAGGATTAGGATGAGTTGAGACAGGAGGAATGGAGCCATAGTATTGTTGTCTTTTCATTCCTGCCAATCAGCCTGTTTGTGACACTGTCAACCCATCTTCTGGTATTATACATCACAAGGATATACCATCTCATATACACAACATTCACCATTTCTCCCCTATCAGATCAGTTAAGGCAAAGGAAAAACATATTTTTCTGAGGTTAAAAGTGAATAGTCCTGGCTTTGGAAAACAAACTAAGCCAGAATAAACACTTTCAGTAACATGTACGAGGCTACGCTACTGGGGTTTGGGAAGCAGAGGAGACGGGTTGAAGGCAAGATAGAAAAGTCATGTTGCCTTCCCTGGCCCTTGACAGATTGTGGGCTGGGGTCTTGAACACAAGCTATAACATGCCCCATCCCTGCCCCGCCACTGGCCAGACTGTTCACTTAGCACTTCCCATTGGCTGGCAGCAATGGGGCAGGTGGTGATGGCCAGAACTCTTCAGGGAAAGAGAAGTGGCTTGATCTCCAGGACTCTTGAAGGGATGTGGTGGTCTCTGGTCCTTACTAGGGTTGGATGATGTCAACAAACTCCTTCCTCAGGGGCAGGTGACCCCGGTACCAGCTGCAGGTGCCATCAACATGTTTCATGCAGACATAATGCTGGGCCTGGTACCCGTAGAGCTTTCGTTCCAACAGCCAGTCTGTCCAGAGGCACTCGTTGGGGGCCGAGATGGTACAGGGCACTGTATAGCAGGTGGTGATCTAGAGTCATGGCCACACATCAAAGTGAGTAGGGTGTCCTTTTTCCATTGCTGCCTTTCAGACTCCTACATATCCTTACAGCCCATCTCAAATGCCCCCTGTCTTATGAAACCTTTCCTAGCCCCAAACCTCTGCCCTGAATTCCCCTTCCCCTGTGTCCTCACGTGCAGTATTGCCTCTCTAACGGCATCTCTGAAGCCAGACAGCCCTGAGGGTCCTTACTCTACTACTGACATTGAATAAGTCACTTCATTTCCTGGAGTTCACTTCACTTCTTCACCTTAAAATGGAAATCTCAATTCTTCATGAATTTGTTATGGAGACTAAACTAAATATTTAAAATAAATTGACTATTACAGGGTCTTGCAATGAGTAGATTCTCGTTAAATGGTGGCTATATTATTATTATCTTAGTCGGCCTTATATCATGGCCATCTTCCCAGCCAAAATGTCAGTATGGGCCTATGGACTGAGTTCCTTTCCCATCCCTAACTTTATACAGTGCCCGATCCATGGCAGATCTCAAGTATTATATGGTAAGTGAATAAATGCATGCATCAATGAAGGAGGACATAAAGCATGAGGCCAAAAGGCTCATGACCCTTCCCCATGCCCTGCCAAGACCCTGGAAGTGGACATTCCCTTACTTGGCAGCCACAGTTCAGATGGTAGTGATGATTCAGACTTTCCCTCTGCAACAAGGACAGGTCCTCCCAGGGCTCAATGTAGTTGCACAGATGGATGAAGACTTTTCCATCGCTGAGGACCTGACCTTCAAGGGAGAGGGAGGATAGTCTAGCATCAAGAGTCTGCTTCTGGAGCTCCAGGGGCCCAGGTCCAGAACTGCAGCCTCTCTAATGGCAACACGGGGCTCAACAAAGGGACCAGAAAAACCCCTATAATCTTTATAGCAAAGAGATGAACAGATTATGTTTGTGCGAGGCAGAGTCATGGGATCCAGTGCAGGCTGTTTCTGTTAGTACAGTGCAGAGAGAAGAACATGGGCTTCAGAGTCAGACTCTGGGTGGGCCCCCTTCCTTGCTGTCACTTACTAGCCATATGATCTTAAGAAGGTCATGTAACCTCTCAGCTGGAAGACCAGAATAATAAGATTGTTGCCAGGATTAAATGAGAAAATATCTGTAAAGTTCCCAGCACAGTTGTGGGCCCACAGAAGATGTTCCATAAATAATAGGACCCTTCCCCTTCCCAACCCTTCCCAGTGTCTACAAAGGCCAATCTCCTGCCCTGTGGATACTCATCTGGCGAGGCTTTTCCCTTCCCCATAGGAAAGTTACCCTTCCTCACTTATGAAAGTTCTTTCACCTTTCAAAGACCTTTCTAGTACCACCTCATCCTTGAAGCCGTCCCTGACCACGCTAACCCCCACGTCGTTTAGAACCTTGGTCACTCAATCATTTACCCGCTGAGTAACTATTATGATTTAATGCCAGGAATGCAGAAATACATAGGACAGGATCTCTGCCCAAGGAGCTTAAAAATGAGTGGAGTGGACAGAAGTAGGCAAAAATTACACTACTGTGTGGCCTGGTCTGCTAGACCTGGGAACGGGAGGGCTCGGTGGCACGCCCTGCCTCTGCCTCTCCCATCCAGGAGCTCCCCAGATCAGCATGATTCCATCTCCTTAGAGCTGGGAAGCCCCATCATTGTAGCTTCCAGTGCCTGAGACTTGTCAAGAGCCACGTCTGGACTGTGAACTCTTTGAGGACCGTGGCTTGTTACTGAAGCTCCGGTCTCCTGCCCCAAGCTTGGCAGTGAGTAGGTGGTCATCCATTGCTGAATGAATGGATAGAGAGTGGAATTCCTTCACCTGTTCTCCCCACCTGCTGGGCTTTTTCTTTTCCTTGCTTTCTTTCTAAATATTTTTCATCTGTTAGGGCCAGTGTAGAGCCCAGTTATGCAATGAAACTTCCCTGATTGTTTTACAACCACCGAATACCTCCTTTCCCTGAACTCCAAAATAATTTAGTGTTGTATCGTTTATGGAGTCATATTCTTGTCTTGTAGACAAAGCTAGGAGGGCAGAGTGTTCTGGTCAGAAAGGGCTTTCAACATCAGGGAGAAGAGCTTATGCCTTCACCTAAAGGGCCTGGACACCACAGATGACTTTTCAGTAGATTTGGGTTTTGTCATTTTTCCCCACCCTCGGCTAGACTTGACCTTCCTGAGGGCAGCAAGTACATCTCCTACTTCCCCTGATGCACCCACGGCAGTGCCTAGCAGAGGGCCAGGTGCACAGAGAGTCAGTGCTTAGGAAGGAGGTGGGATAACAGGATAAAAGCACATGCCACCTAGCTCAGCCTGCTGCCCAAGGAAGGCCCTGGCTCCTTTCTCGCTACTTCCCTGAAGATAGACTCTATTAAGGCCAATTGCTGGTCTTTAACTTACCAGTCAAGAGATACTGTTTCTGGCTGTTGGCTTCTAGTTTCACACCACAGAGGGAAGAGTCAAAAGGTGTATAGATATACTGAACATCCTTGACTTTCTCAAACCCTTTGAACATCTGAAAGGCAATTACAAAAAGCAGTATTGGGTCAGCAAGTATACTTTGTATATTAAGCAAAAACTTCTCATTTCTCAGCCTAAAAATTTAAGCAAAAGTCTAGTTAAGGATTTGGTGCACACAGATGTCCCTACTGGGTTATTTCTCTCTTTAAAAAAACAAAATGTAAACCTTGGTTTTTCCAGTGAGAGGGGAGGTACCTTCAGTGGCCTCGTGCATAGGCAGCTACAGGACCAGATGGACCTGAGGCCCTACCCTGTCCCTTGGATTCTGTGGGCTTGCCCCCCAAATCTCATCCAGGTCCACTTCAGCATCTAGACCAGCCAGGTCCCCTGAAATCTGCCAGCCGCCCCCCAGACACAGACCCCACTCTCTCCACCAGCCCACGGGGGCGAACACCCTCTTCTGCTGCCATGTACCTTAATCTGTTTGATTCCATACTGGAGCATTTTTTGAGTGTCAGCAGGATCTGCACTGGCAGGAACTACCTTCTCACTGGAGATTTTGGCCCGAATCACTACATAGGAAGGGAAAAGAAGGAAACTTCAGCAGCTTGGGAGGAGCAATGCATCTGAGATCTGGATGATCTGGGGCTCCGGAGAATTTTGTAAGGGAATTCTTGGTTGAGGTATGAGCAGTGCAATGTATGTGAGAATGGAGAGCTGGAAACCCCTCTTGTGCAGTGGCTGCAAGTTCCAAACCCCTCTGGCCTCTTAGGTCCTACAACCTTTATGCTCTTTCTGCCCTTTGAACCTTTGGTTTGGAGAGCCCTGGTTCTCCACAGCCCTGGGTGCAGTGGGGCAGGGGGTGGGAGTCAGGATAGAGGAGGGAGGAGGAGCGCCTTGAGGGCAGCTGATGTGAAGTTCATCTATCACTGGAGCTCAAGGCCTCATTGCTCTCCCAGACTCCGTGTTAGTAAACGCATATTGAATTCTTCAATGTTCTGACCCTGCACTGAGGTAGTCCACCTCTTGCCTTTGGGCATTAATCAAAAACTGTTTATGAAGTTCTTCATCTGTGCCTGGCCTTGCGCTAGCCCTAGGCCCACGGATGTGATTAAGACATGATCCCCATCGCACAGAACTCTTGGTCTAGTGCAAGGCACACTTATGAAGAACAACAGCACAACGCAGCAAGAGCAGAGACTGGGAGATGCCGTGCTAGCACCGAGGAGTCAGGAAGCCCCCAGAGAAGAGGGTGCGTTAGACCTTGAAGGATGAATGGGAGTTTGCGAGGGATTTAAGGGTATGGGGTAAGGAAATGGCAAAAGGTGTGTGTTGGGTCGGGGGGTGGTGGCAACGTCAGTTACAGGCCTGGACGGACAGGGTGGCTATAACGCAAACCCTCTCCCCGCCCCTCCCCCACCCGCAATCCAGGAGCTCAGCATAACCACCAGATCGCTCCGATGACACCTTGTTCAATGACACTCTATAGTTGCGGTATGGCGGGAGTGAGGGAGTCGCTGTGGAGGTCCCCGATACAATCTCTATTTCCTTAAGAAGCAGTCACGTCCTGTGCTTGCAAGGTTGCTATGGCGCCGCGCCCTTCCATCAGCCCCAGCAGGAGAAAACGGGTGCGAGATTTGAGCTCCTTCCTTTCCCTCGGGACTTCTGTTCTGCAGCTAGCCAGATACCAGTCCCCTACCGCCACCCCCTGCGGCGGGCCTCGCGACCTCCGACTCACCGAGCGCGGAGCGGCAGACGTGCTGCTGGGGGTGCGCGGGGGCGCAGCTGCACGCCTCGCCCAGCCCCGGGGGCCGCAGCAGCGCCAGCAGCCGCAGCAGCAGCGCCCAGCTCGGCGCGGTCCGCGGGCTCCCGGGCATGACACTGCGGAGCCCGACCGAGCCTGTGGGGTCTGAAGGACCAAACCGCCCCTCGAGGGCTCCTTCAGAACGCGTCGCGCCCCTCGCCCCAGGCTTTATGAGGTGGCCCTAGGGCCAATCCCGCCCCATGGGCTCCGCCCTCTCTTGGCTGGAGGCCACCCGCGGCTGCAGGACCCGGGGCCCTCCAGACCGCAAGACTCAGTGAGGCGAAGAGGGAAGCCAGGACTGAGTCCCCCGGCCTCTACATCCCTGCCCGGAAAATTAAGCTGTCTGGAAGTGGAGGGAAGGCACTGGGTGCAGGGATGGTGTCAGGGGCAGAAAGACAGAGCAACAGAGACAAGGGCTTGAGGGCGGAAAGGCGGAGGGACTGTGATTTGGGCAGAAGGAACAAGAGCGAGGAGAGGCAGAGAGAAAGAGTGAGACGGGCGGGCGGAGTGGAGAGAGGCAGACAGAATTACAACAGGCAAAAGAGACAGTGACAGAGAAGGACGGACCCCTTGCTGAGCAGCACACTAGGAATGAGACAAACTACTCAGAGCTTCCTTCAGCTGCAGGAAGTGTTTTCAATGCCCTATTTATGAGGCTCCAAAGCAACAGCAAACAGTAATGGAATAGGACAGAGAAAGTTGGGGTGTGTGTGTGTGTGTGTCTTGGCTCTGCTCTGTCGCTGGGGGGTGGGGAGAGATGTCAGAGAAGCAGCCAGTGCTCTAGAAACCCTTTCCCACACCCAGTGCTGTGGACTCTGCAGATAGCTGGGGGCAGTGCTCTTGGTGGGGACTTCAAACGCAGGGTGTCCCATCACATAAGGCAAACCTTGGACCTCAAAGCCCTCTCCAGACCCGAGGCTGATTCTTAATCCGTGCCTCTGCTCACTAGACTAGGTCAGGCTACAGAAGGTGGGGTACCTTAGAAACAAAGAAGCAAGGCACTTGGAGTCACTGCACGGTGACCAGGGCCTTGTCTACTGTTTGACAGAGCATAGACTCCAAATCCCAAATCTCCCTGGGATTATTGCTGTGGGATGGCTCCACCCTGCGCTGAACTGGAAAGTAGGAGACTGTATTCTGGTTCTGACTGTCGGTAGGTAGCTTTGTGACCTTTGCCTCTCAAGGCCTCAGTTTCCTCTTCACAAAATAGGGTTGAACTACATGATTTCTAAAGCCCTTTGAAGCTCTTCCCCCCCGACCTCGACTGGCCTAAGCCAGAAATGCGGAAATCCTCATGCCAGACACTCCCAGTATCTGGTCATACCTAAACTCCCATGGGAGTCTGACTTCTCATCAGGGTCAACATTATTTCCTTCAAAAGACACCTTTGAAAAAAGGTGGTAGTGATGGTGGTAGTGATGTTTGAAAGAAGGAAATTGAAAGAGAGCTGAGCCTGACTGAGAAAGATGAGATGTCCAGGTTGGTGGCCCGGTTGGTTTTTCATATAATGTCCAGACCAAGATAGAGTCTGATGTGTTATTTGAAGAGATCTTGAAAAGCACCCAGTTTGAGCTCTTCATCCGGCAGATGTGAAGGCCCAGGCTCAGCAAGCTAGAGTGACTTGCAGAAAGTTAGTGGCAGAGAAAACTATAATGCGAGTCCCTGACTTCCAGTCTAGTTCTCCTTCCGCTTCACTCCACAATATTACTTCTTCCGTCACCATTTTGTAACAGCTTGAACTCCTGCCCTTGGAGGATAATTTTTCTTTTAAGTTTTTATTGTTCCTCTGTTAAAATATAGCTACCTCAAGGTCCCTCTCTTAAAGGATCTCTTTCCAATGATAAACGTATTGAATTCTTGTATCAGCTCCGATACAAGAATGGGGCAGAAATAGACCTTAGCATACAAAGCCTTGCTCGGTGGTGAGTTTGGGGTGTTGGTAAACAGGGAAGAATCATTATAGGAAAGCTGGACCTTTGAAGGGGGTAGGTACTAAGAGGTACATGACGAAACTGACATTAAGATTCCAAAGATGCATGTGAAAAAATTTGGATTTATTAAGATACATACGGTAAAATTCATCCTTTCAGAGATACTTTTTTTTTTTTCAATTCTCTTTGGCTGAGGACCAGTCATGCCCAGGGTTTGTCTAATGCAGAGAAGGTTGAAGCCGTGAAGTTTAAAGATGTAGAGTGTAACTAATAGGAGAACAGGGTTCTTGTAGCTCTGCCACTCCTATGCTATGTGACCTTGGAAAAGTCACTGTCATTCTAGGGTCCTCAGTTTTTTTAAATCTGTAAAGCAAGTAGATTGTCCTAGTTCTTTAAAAGACTTTCCCAGAGGCGTTCCCAAGACAAATATTTGTAGGATTCCACAGAGAGACAGACACATACTGACCAATTCCTTCCTGTCTCCTCTGCTTTCAGCTGACACTGCCCACATTCCCTGTGGTGGTGAAGATTGGCCATGCCCACTCTGGCATGGGCAAGGTAAGGCAGAGGGGCCTCTGTGCTTTGGGGCTGAGCCAAGAAGGGCATATTTCAGATAGCTCACTTGTGGACTGTTCTTCTGCCTCTATTACTGATAAATTCCTTCCAAGGAGAAGATGATTTGGCTCCTCTGAAGCCATGATCAGTACCAACCAGATCTCTTTCAATGAGCAGAGGCAGGCCACCTGCTTGGTCCTTTGGGCCCTTTGCAGCAAGTGTAGCCCCTGGACCCTGGGAAGGGAAACTAGGGAGATGGGTCTTCCTAGGGAGATGTGGCACCCAGGCTTGCATCTGGATTGAAAACATCTCGCTGGATTTGCAGGCTCAGGGCCTTTGTGACTTCTCAGTGTGTGTATGTGTACGTCTCCCTTTCGCCCTCTCTCCCTTGCTCTAACATTAGGTCAAAGTGGAAAACCACTACGACTTCCAGGACATTGCTAGCGTGGTGGCCCTCACCCAGACTTATGCCACGGCAGAGCCTTTCATTGACGCCAAGTATGACATCCGGGTCCAGAAGATTGGCAACAACTACAAGGCTTACATGTGAGTAGGGGGTGGGGTCCCAGCAGACACTCTCCACTTCCTCCTCAGCCACAGTGGGGACGCTGAGCCTCCAGGTGGCAACCGATTCTCAGTTTAACCTTGTCTGGCCCGTGAGGCAGATGTCAGAGAGAGGGTCCCACTTCAGTCAGGAATTCTTAACCCGGGTTCCTATTAAGTAAGAGGAGGGGGTCTACGAACTAAGATGAGAAATAATATCAATACTCATTTTCACTACTCCCTAAGTGAAATGTAGCCTTCTCTTCAGTCGTGAACAGAGACTCCAGGCTACAGTAGCTGTAGCAGCAGCACACAGGACTTCGTCGCTGAAGGCAATCGCATGTTCTTGTATCACACTACAGTTATCTCTGAATACCAATTATTCTCCTCACTACTTAAAAATCGTGGTAGTTATTAGACCTGCCACTACTGTTATTTAGAAAGAAATGCATATTTTGCTAATCACAGATTTAATATTTTTGATGACTCTAACTGGGCACCTCTGTGATACTGTGTGCTTTTATTTTATACAGTTACGCATCTTACATGCTGTGTACATCGGAAGGATTCCCTAGGCTTCACCAGATTTCCAAAGCACAGAAAAAGTTGAGAAATTCCTGCTGTAAATATCCAGCCCGACAATGCTACAGAGCATTGAAAGCCTAGTGGTTATGAAAGTAGATGACTTCTCCACGTAACTGTGTCCATCTGCCTGAATGGGGAGTTGAAGGTTTCCTCCTCTAGAATGTAGCAAAAGAAACAGTTTCAAGACTACTTGACCTTCCATAATACATATAAGAATGCAAATGGTTTCTAATTCCAATTTTGGATATATTAATACCTGACTTTTTTTTAAAATTGTATTTTCTTTACAAAGAGAGAACATTAATATGTGAATTTGACATTTGCCCCTCAGGACGTTAGCAGCCTTCAAGGTTGAGCAGCCTTCCCTTCTCCTTACTCGCCCGTTTCTGTTCTTCTTCCCTCATCTCCCTTTTCTGGACTTATGCTCCCCACCCCTGGAGTTACGCAGGTTCCCCTCTCTGCGTTCCTTTCGCACGCCACCCCGCACACACCTCGCGTCTAGCCCTTTCTGCACTTGTGTTTTGTGTCGCCCTCGTCCTCCAGACTCTGAGCTCCTTGCGGGCGCGAGCTGTGGAACCGTCCCCGCAGCTTCACTGCCTGGTATAGTAGCAGGCACACAGCGGGTGCCCAGCAAGCATTCAGGAAAGAACCTTGGTAGAGAACCGAGGCAGAGAATTATTTTTATCTTTATTCACTAGATTCCTACTTTAAAAAAATAGTACAGTTTTAATTTTTAATTTATTTTTTATTTCAAAATGTTAAGGGGCCTACTTTTAAAAAGTTTATAATTTTATATTTGTAGTCTTCCTGCTTCCAGAAAAGAATTTAGGATTGCTTTAAAAATATGCACAAAGTAAGACAGAATAATTTAGAACCATTATAAAAACTCACTACAAGAAAACAGAAACATATATTTTTTGCAGACACCCAAGAAAGCAGATTTCCTGTATTTTAATTTTAAATAAACATAAAACATTTATTGATGACTACAGTGGAGTAAGAGTGTCTTGATCCTTAAAAGGAGATGATACCAGCTCAGGGCTGGTGGCTGACACCTGTAATCTTAGCACCCTGGGAGGTCCAGGTGGAAGGATTGCTTGGGGCCAGGAGTTTGAGACCAGCCTTAAACAAGAGCAAGACTCTGTCTCTACAAAAAATAGAAAAATTAGCCAGGTGTGGTGGTGCACAGCTGTAGTCCCAGCTACTTGGAAGGTTGAGGCAGGAGGATCGCTTGAGCCCAGGAGTTTGAGGTTGCAGTCAGCTATGATGATGCGAGGACAGAGCAAGATCTAGAGCTTCCAAAAAAAATTTTAAATGAAGCATAAGAAAAGAGAATTCCAAAACACTGATGAAGGGTGGGTGATCAGAGAAGCTTTAGATAACATTTACCTAACTTTTTTATTTGCAAGGGATCATTAGTTATTTGAAGGAATGTTTAGGCCCTCTTAGCTTTTCTCTACCACACCTCTTCCTCAAACTTGTGGCTATGCCCCTGCTCTCAGTAGAAGAGACTGACTTAGCAATAGCAAGATAAAGTTTGGGATTTTTCCCTTCTCCCCAAGCAATCACCTTGGAGATCCCGAGACAGCCATATTTGGTGGAAAGAAGGTGCTGTTCCTGCCTCCACGCGCAGGAGGCAATAACGTGGGTCCTTCTGCGGAGGCCCATGATCTCTGAGTCCAGAGAGGCAGTCATGCTGTCATTCAGTGGCCTCTCAGTGTCCCCTCTGCTCCCACATGCCCCAGGTCACCTAGCCTGTATGGATCTGTGCCCTACATCCCATTGTTAAAAAGGGTGTGCAGTGTTAGGGAACTTTGCAAACGTTAAAGTGCTATGCAAATGTAAGGGCCATTAACATTCACTCAAAAAGGATTTTAACCTACAAATTAACTTCAACAAAATAATGCAATGTTTTTACTAACATCTTGCTTGTTGACAAAGTCATAGTGGTCATAGGACTGGCTTGAAACCAGTTATATAGGATTTGATTCCTTCCCTTCTTATTTTAAGCTTTTACCTATGCAGATCCTTCAAATGTATGATACAGCGGTGGGCAGCCAGGAAGCCATTCAAGATTTGTAGTTGAAAGTTCTGCTACTGAAACTTTTCATTTTGAAGCAAAGGCTTCCCAGATTATGAAAATTACTAATGTTACTGCTGTTAATGAAATAAATGAGCCTACAGATGAGACAGCCTTTCACATTGTGTATGCATCAGGGTAGTAGGAGTATCAGCATGGCATTCCTGACAAACCAAGGAAATGTTGTGGAAAGAAAGTTAGTGCTGACAAACATGATTGTAAACTGGATTTTGGCTCACGTTGAATTGAGTGTGTAACCTAAAAATAGTGGAAATCAGTGAACACGTTCAAAGTTTGTGAGACCCTATTATGTGTCATGGCTCTGTGCTGGGGACATGGAATTGAGTGACTCTCTGTCCCTCCTTGAGGAGTCTGGTCACAGGGACACATTTGTAAACCACCACCATTAGAAGGTAGAGTAATTTTTAGTATGATTCTGTCTTTGTGTTGCTACTCAGGTTTTACAGGCCACTCGGGTTTCTTTGTGTGTCGGGTAGCCGGGTGTAGGGGAAAGCACCTCACACCGAGGGAACAAAGATCCCTGGATTTTTATCTCATAGATTTGAGTAGACATACAATCTTGGACAAGTCATCTAAGATTTCTGAGCAGTGCTCTCCTTGCCTGTAAAGCAAGAATTGCAGCCTGCTCACAGCAGGGGCCTTGAAACGCGGGGTTTGGTGAAGAAGGCACCTCGGAAAGCAGTCAGCGCTGCCTGGCGTGAGGATGGTCATTATCCCGTCAGTCGACTTGCTGGGCTGCCTCATGGCTCTGAAAAACTAGCACATAACTGGGTTTCTCTGTGTCTGAAATCAGATTTCTGGGAGGACCCTTCTGGGAACTAGCACACCCACTCTCCAAACAGCGCTGAGTGATGAGGACAGCACGCACAGGGCTCTGTCAATGGTGTGAGCAGGGCTTTTCTGTCCCCTGGGCCATCCCCTTCCTCCTGACTGTGTCTGAGTGAAGACTAATAATTAAAAAGATACATTTGGGGTGTCTTACAGTTCATTTAAGCCTGTACCAATTGGTCCTCCTGACAGCCCTGTGTTTACAGATGTGACAGGCTCAGAGAGGTGAAGTGACTCTTCCAAGGTCACCCAGCCAGTCAAGAGCAAATCCAGAACCAGAAACCAGGTCATGCACCTCCTATTTGGTCCAAAACTGGTTGACTCTTAACACATGCTCATGGATGGAAGGTGCAGTAGGTACAGCAGAGAAGAAGAGGCTGATTGCATCAAGCCATCAGATAAGGCAGTTTAAGCCCAAAGAGGTTAACTGACTTTCCCAGAGTCACATGGCTAATACTGTAGTGGCCCTCAGAAATTAACTGTTGAATGAATGAATGAGCGAGCCAATAAGAAAGACATTGGGAGATATTCATAAGAACCCTGTAGAAGTTCCCAGGATTGATGGAATTTCCAGTTTGGAATGTATCAAGTCATTGCAGATATTGAGTGAGTAGGTTTCTGGGAATACAAGACTCAATATATACCCTCAAGTGGTGTACAGACTTGTGGACAAATCTTAGCTTAAGACTCAGCTCCAATACTTAAAGTAAAAAGTAGATATAGGATTGATAGTAAGGTATAAGCAAATTCCCACAGGGCTTCTAAGAAGAGCAAGAGCTCATCTGATTGAAAGATCAGGGCAGGCTCCTTGAGCCAGAGCCGTCTGTCTGGGCAGGCTCTGCAAGGGACCCTTGTAGAGAGGAGAAGAGAATTACAGGTTTGGCAGAGGCAGCCAGTCTCAAGGCTCAGCATGACAGGCCCCTGGGCTATTTGTGGGAGAAGCAGGTGCAGAGAGCAACAGTGAGCTAAAATTCTGTAAAGTGTCATGCCCTCCTCTTGCTGGTATGGCTCACTGCCTGTCCTATCCTGGTGGGAACTTGTTGCAGGAGGACGTCGATCTCAGGGAACTGGAAGACGAACACTGGCTCTGCAATGCTGGAGCAGATCGCCATGTCAGACAGGTGAGTGAGAGAAGGAGTCCAGTCCCCAGCCTAGTTAGAGGGAGGATAACTTAGATGAAGAGGTATAAGTAATGAGCCCTGCCCAAAGGGAGCCTCCAAGCAGACAGGACAGATAAAACACAAAGACCCAAGTAGCCAGTTAACAAGATGAGGCAGGACTGGGTCATGTGCTTTACGGAGATAACAACTGTACATACCATAGAAGCTCCAAGAAAGGAGTGGTTAGCATGGGCTGAAATAGCCAAGGAAGGCCTCCTAGGGGCAGTGAGACCTGCTCTGGGCCTGCAAAGATGGGTAGGGTCTGGAGAGCAGAGGAGGGAAGGCACTGTAGATAAGGGAATGTGCTTGATGGAGGGGAGGGGGGAGCAGAAGGAGGGAGGGGGGAGCTAGAAGAACCTGACCAGCAGGCAGGCTTGCCCCGAGTGCATGCCCCAGCCTCAGGACACCTTCCCATCACCTCCAGGTACAAGCTGTGGGTGGACACCTGCTCTGAGATGTTTGGCGGCCTGGACATCTGTGCTGTCAAAGCTGTACATGGCAAAGATGGGAAAGACTACATTTTTGAGGTAAGTCTGGCCCAAGTAGAATCTCAGTAAGAGATAACCCCCAAGGCAGGAGGCCAAGCTTTTGAGAACCATGTGGGCAGCCCAGACTGCCTTTATGTTGGAGTCTTCTGCACCATGGGAACATTCTAGATAGCAGATCAGTGGATCTACATAGCAAGATCAGTGGGGAATTAGTGTTTCCAACCTGCTAGGCTGACCCATACCACGCTGGACCTGGGTTCCTGGGGTCCCAGCCTAATGCCATTCCTCTGGGAAGACTGTAGTGATTTACCACTTGCCATCTCAGAAAGCAGCCCTTGGGAGTCATTCAGTCCAACCTGCTCATTTTACAGGTGAGAAAACTGAGGCCTAACTCCATGAGCCTGTGCCCAAGGCCACAGAGTGAACCTGCATCTCTACCTTGGCACTAGCATGCAGGAGATTCTTCTTAGCATCTCACTGAGCCTTGAAGACATTTTACTCAGCCTGATCCTCTAGTACAACTTGGCCAACTCCCCTTTCCTGTATTAAAAGGAAAGCTAGTGACAGTATGAATCCCTCACACGTACTCCTGCCCAACCTGCCTGAGAGCAGGAAAGGCTCCTTGCTAGCATAGCAGTTGGTATCAAGAGCCCAAAGTGGGCCTCAGATTCAGAATCTACCCCCTTTCCTTCTTGGCATGTAGCCTTCTGGATGGTCAGACCTCCCCTTTCTGGGTGGGCCTCAGTTTTCTCATCCATGAATGAGAGAGTTGGGTTGCAGTCTGCCTAGTAAGACAGACACCTAAAGGAGGAAAACATTGATTCCAACCTTGAGGTACAGGAAGAATCACGATTGTTGGCCAAAAGAGACGGCATCCCAGGTTAGGAACAAAGGCAGGAATCTGGTCATTTAATGAGCAGAGCATGTTTGGAGACAGGGATTGTGTGGGTGAAAAGTCACAGAGATGAAAACTACCTGCTCCTAACCAGAACCTTAAAGAAATGCCCTTCACATCTACCTGCTCCCCTGCCTGAAAATTTCTGAGCCCCGGGGCTCTACCTTGTCCTTGCTCTCTACCTCTTCCTACTTCTGCTGCAGCCAGCAGTCTTCCAGTCCCACTGAACCTGAGTGAAGGTTAGGGGGAAGGGCCTGAGGCAGAGGGGATAGAGGTCCTATTTCTGCAAATGAACATGCTCCCAGCTGAAGACAAGAACGCCTATTTCATCTCTAACCTATCTCTGCTGGCTTAAATCTACCCATTCTGAAAGACTGTACCAGGCCTTGTATGTTTCCAGACCCCTCTCCTCACCTGGGACACATCTTCCACCAGGTCATGGACTGTAGCATGCCGCTGATTGGGGAACACCAGGTGGAGGACAGGCAACTCATCACCGAACTAGTCATCAGCAAGATGAACCAGCTGCTGTCCAGGACTCCTGCCCTGTCTCCTCAGAGACCCTTAACCACCCAGCAGCCACAGGTAAGCAGTGAAAAGAGACATAGCAGAACTGAGAACCATCCCCCAGCATACCACTCCAGACACTGGTGGCTCTAGGATGGAGTAGGGGTCAGATGCCCACAGGCCTCCGTGGCATCTGAGGAGTCTTCCCTCGCCTCTGGAGGCCTGATTCTCCCACCCCCCCTTAGAGGGGCCTTCTCATCAGCAATCTGCAGTATCAGTGCCAGAGCTGTGCACAGGTGGACTAGGGCGCTCTCCCCTCTGAACCTGAAGTCTCCAGGGAGCCACAGCCAACTTCCCCTGGGATTGAAGATGCTTCCGTTTTTAACTAGGAGGTCTTGGAGGAAGCGCTGGGTCAGATCGCTCACTAGCCGTTCACTGTGATGGGTCTGCTGCATTTGGAAAGAAAGAAGGGTGTTTCTGAGAACTATGCCAGTCTGGAAAGAGGGGAGAGTCAGGTCCCTCATTCTGGGAGGGAATGACGATGCCAAACACAAATTAGGAAGTGGCTTTCCTTCCTAAGAGAGAGGAAGAGGCTTTCTTCAGGTGGCTGTGGTACGCGACCCAGCGCCAGTCACACTCATGGCAACGGCATCCCAGCTGCGGGTCCAGCGGGAAATCCATGTGGAGATTTCTGTGGAACATCAGGCCCTGTGGCTCTAGAATGAGCCAAAGATAGGCAGGACCCTGGGCCTGAGGGTCTTTAGTCCCATGAAAGAGGAATCTCATTTTTCAAAGATATCCCCAAACTCTTCTCTCCACTGAACTTCTGTATAACGAGTTGGTAAGAACTTGGGACAATGAATCAAAGAATTGAGTCCTAGTTTAGCTCTTCTCCAAACAGCTGTGTAGCTTTAGGCAAAGTTACTAGCCTTTCTTGGGCTCCAGTTTTATTATTTGTAAATGGGAATTCTCTCAGAAATGTTTCCTTCAAAATCCAACTTCAAACAGGTAGGGAGACAGAACAGAATAGGGATTCAGAGTGTGGGCTTTGACGTGAGAACTACCCAAGTCTGAATTCTAGACCCTCCCTCCGCTGACTTCGTGACCAGTACCTGTGAGGTAGGTACTGTCGATAACCACAGTGCCTCTCTCACAGGGTTGCTATGAGAATTAAATGAAGTAAAGAACCTAATTGGATTCTAGAAATTCTTCAGTAAGAAAAAAAAATGCAGATAGCCTTACACTGGATGGGGAGAGGAGGAAAAAAAAACAGTATGAGGCAGTCTGGATGATTTAGGATAGAAGCAAATTATCGTACATTTTTCTTCTCATCATTCGAATATCACAGAATCATAGCACAGGAGATTTGTTGATATGCATAATAATGAACCTGAATCATCCAGAAAGGATTTCATCTTAGGCAGTATTCCATATTCTGTTAAAGAAATCTAGAAACACAGCAAACATATAAAAAAATGCTCAACATCTCTAATCATTAGAGAAATGCAAATCAAAACTACAATGAGATATCACCTAACCCCAGTGAGATTGGCCTCTATCAAAAAATCCCAAAACAACAAATGCTGGTGAGGATGTGGAGAGACAGGAACACTCTTACACTGCTGATGGGACTGCAAATTAGTGCAACCTCTGTGGAAAAGAATTTGGAGATACCTCAAAGAGCTAAAAATAGAACTACCATTTGATCCAGCAATAACACTATTAGGCATCTACCCAAAAGAGCATAAGACATTCTATAATAAAGACATCTGCACCCGAATGTTTATGGCAGCACAATTCACTATTGTAAGGATGTGGAAACAACCTAAGTACCCGTCAATTCATGAGTGGATTATTAAAATTTGGTATATGTATACAATGGAATATTACTCAATTATAAGAAACGACAAGGCCGGGAGAGGTGGCTTACACCTGTAATCCTAGCACTCTGGGAGGCTGAGGCGGGCGGATTGCTCAAGGTCAGGAGTTCGAAACCAGCCTGAGCAAGAGTGAGACCCTGTCTCTACTAATAATAGAAAGAAATTAATTGGCCAACTAAATATATATAGAAAAAATTAGCCGGGCGTGGTGGTGCATGCCTGTAGTCCCACCTACTTGGGAGGCTGAGGCAGAAGGATCGCTTGAGCCCAGGAGTTTGAGGTTGCTGTGAGCTAGGCTGACGCCACGGCACTCACTCTAGCCTGGGCAATAGAGTGAGACTGTGTCTCAAAAAAAAAAAAAAAAAAGAAAAAAGAAATGACAGTGATCTAGCACCTCTTATATTTTCCTGGATTGAGCTTGAGCCCATTATCCGAAGTGAGGTAACACAAGATCAGAAAAATAGGCTCCACTTGTACTCACCATCAGATTGGTACTGACTGATTAACACTATGGTGCTCACATGGTAGTAATATTCTCCAGGGATGGAGGATTGAGAGAGGTAAACTCACAACTATAGGACACGGTGAGCATTGTGGTGGGGGGAGGGCAGGCCTCTAACCCCCAATAGGGAGAGGCAATGATACAAAATGTAACCAAAATGTTGGTACCCTCACAATATCCTGAAGTTAAAAAAAAAAAAGAAAAGAAATCTAGAAACACAGTGCATAAGAAATATTTCCAAAAAATTTGACCAAAATAAAACAGTGTGACAAGTGGTAAGTCAGTTCCCTCCCTGAATCTCAGTTTCCCCACCTATGAGATGATATCTAAACACCTTTTATGCTCAAAAAAATTTCTTTGAGTAGAATACTTCCATCTTCACTGATGCTGGCTACATGGGACCTTCTGGGCTGATAAAGGTTGACCTTGACTCTTTTTGGTTATCTCAGTTGAGAGTAGCCCTGTGTGGTGGGATGTTATCACACAGTAGCTCTTATGAGTGTTTCACAACTTCCTTAGGTGATTCATGCTGTCCGACTTCTGACCCAAGCATAAGAATCCATTCCTGTACCTTAGGCATGTTAGCTGCTAGAGCATCATAATAGGGTAATTAGGAGAACCAAGCTTAGTTGCTTGTTAGAGATACAAACCCATTATTTAAATACTGTACTTAACTAAAGGTGATAACAAGATTTTTATGGTTAAAAAAATGAGGCCTATGGTTAGATTTTATGATTTTATAAATGTGATAGAATCAGGATAGTTCGGTCCTAGTCCTGCCCTTTAGTCCATTCCATCTCTCAGTGGATAGTGAGAGACAATCTGCCAATCAGATTATTGCTTGTCTCTGCTCTAGAAGAAGAGTAACAAGTAGTCTCCTTTCTCCTTTAACTCTGAGAAATATAGAAAACAACTAGTAGTGTCTCAAAGAATTTATGATGGGGCAAGAGAACCTGATACTGCCTGGACAAAATGGGCTGCTCTGGGATTCTGTGAGAGGCCCTCAAGTACTTTTGTGAACGTGTGCAACTCTCTCTTAGCCTTCCACAAGGGAGGACATTCTGAACTAGAATGAACACTATGCTGAGAGTCAAGAGACCTGAGCTTCGCCCTGTCCCTGCCACTGACTCACCAGTTACCTTGGATAGGTTTCTTCCTTCCCATCTCTGTGCCTCAGCATCTTTGTCCCTAAAATTAAGGGTTGAACAAAAAGAAACGCCAAGATCCCTTCTAGCAACACAATCTAGATTATACAAGAATGATATCTAAAGTGTAAAAGGTCAGAAGCAAAGACATAATTCGGGAAAAAAATGTTTCTACCCCACAGAAAGCATTAGCCTGTCTTCAGTACAATCTCCTTATTTTATAAACATCAAATATTTCAGCTTAAACGTTTTGTAAGCAAAATCTATAGGCAGGAAACATAGTAAGGAATAAGCTCCCCTAAACATAGGAACTCCTGTCCTGCAGAAATCCCAGTAGCAAAGTCAGTGTAATTCAAGAATAAGCTTTTCTCTGCTCAGCCTCACGTTCAAAGCTGCCACAGGACATCATTGAAACACACCATGCTGGAGTCAGGACACTCCAGGGCTAGTTCTCACTGTGCTCACATTATGTGACCTTGGGCAACTTACTTCCCATCCCTAGACCTCTGTTTCCTCACCTATAAAATGGAGTTGAGTTGGATGATTTCTAAATCCCTTTCAATGCTAAGATTTTATAATACTTGGAGTTAGCCAGACTGCAAAGTCTGAGGGCACAGTCCTCCAAAAGACTGCCCTCACTTCTGATATTAACTGAAAGTTCAGGAAGTTTTGCAAACCACTCTTAGGTTTAGCAATTCTCTGGAAGAACTCACAGAACCCACTGAAAGCTATTATAGCTACAGTGTATTGTGGGAAAAGGATGCAGGTCAAAACTAAGCCAAAAGAAGATGCATAGTGCAGAATCTGGGACAGTTACAAACGCAAAGTTTCTATTGTCTTTAGGACACGCTCTCCTCCTGGCGCTGATATGTGACAATACACATAGAGTATTGACAACCAGGGAAACTCTCGTGAGCCTCAGTGTTCATAGTTTTTACTGGGGCTCCATTATGCAGGTGTGACTGATTAAGTGATCACCTGGTTAGACTCAATCTCTGGCTGCCCCCTTCCTGGAGGTCAGGCTAATACCATGTGGCCTGAGGTGGCTACCAGGAATAACAAAGACATTGCTATCACTTCTAAAACTCCAGGAGTTCTGAGGTTACTTCTTAGGAGCCAGGGACAAAGGCCAGACCTCTCTTAGGGCAAGGCCAAATTCTTTACCACACACATGACTGAGTTCATACAGCAACTGTTTCTCAAATACTTTCAGTCCCTTGTGGGCAAGGATCATGCCTTATTCATTTGTGTTTCCATTGACTAACGCAGGCCTAGCCCAGGGTGTGTGCTTAAAATTAGTTAATAGCCTTAGGACTTCAGTGACGATTGAGATATAGCTCCTGTCCAAAGGTTGTTTATATTCTAAATTGAAATCACAAGTGAGCTCACAGAGGTCATCACCATTTGTCAAAAGCATCTTCTGGCAAGGTAGCCTCTGTTAGCTTCCTACTGAGCCATGTGCCTTGACCCCAGGCCACCCAGGAGACAGAAGACACCCAAGAGTCTGTCACACTTGACAAAACGCTGCAACTTTGGCTCAAACTGGTCATATTTTCACCCCCCGTTTCTCCCACCTGATAGCACATTTCGATTGGTCGTGGTTGAGATGTCTTTACCGACACAGAACTGCTCCTAAGGCTCACCCTCCACTTGGGATCGTTGCTTTCAAGAGTCCCTTCTCTTCTCCATAATCAATTTCGCCTTTTCCAAAAGATTATCACACCCACATACAAACATCTCCCATTATAAATAAAATTAAAAAAAAAACCTCCATGTACCCCATATTCCCTTCCAGCTGCTGCCCATTTCTCTGCTCCCCTTCCCAGTAAATCTTTTTGAGCTATTGCAGCCACCATCTCCCCTTTCTCACACCGTATTTTCTCTCCTACCCCCTTCAGCCAGCATTCCGCCCCTCCATCCCACTGAAATTGCTCCCAAATTCACCTCCACGTCACCGAGCCCAGCGGCCACTTTTGTTCTTACCTTGCAGACTTTTCAGCAGCATCTGATGTGGCTGACTGCTCTCTCCTTCCCGAGACACTCTCTTTTCTAGGCCTGTGGCCCGCCCCTTGCTTGGTTTTCATTCTACCTCATCGGCTTCTCCTTCGCAGCCTCCTTGGCTGACTCCTCCATGTTTGCCAAACCCCAGAACTTGGTTGACGTCCATTCCTTGGTGGACTTGGCCAGCCCCTATCTACCTCCTGCCCTGACCACCCCTTGGCACTCCAGTTTCACATTCCTAACTCCTGCAGGACACTGGCACTGGCATATCTCAAAGACATCCTCAATGTAACACAGCCTCAGCAGAGCTGTAGCTTTTTTCCCTTCAACCTGCCCCCGCAACTCCCAGTTTTCCCCAAGCAATTTATGTGTGCCCCAACTGTCTCTTTGCCCTTAACCATCCTAGCTGTCGCTAACTATGACCAGCCGGTCTGGAAAGGGCCTTTGTGTTAGCTGTGTCCTCTCTCTGAAATGCTCGTCCCCCTTAGTTTTGCACGGCTGGCCCTTTCATGACAGTAGAACTGATATTTCCTCAACCGTCCATTACAAAGCTGCCACCTACTCACTCCCTTCTTTAATTGTCTGCGTGGCACTACCAGCTAAGATTATTCTTGTCTATTTCATTGTCTCTTCCGTTAGAATATGAGCTCCTCAAGAGTAGGGATTGTTCACTGCTCTATCTCTAGGGCCTAGCAAAGTATCTAGCCCCTAGTAGCCATTTAATACATTAGGGTGTACCAAGGTGGGCTGGGTGGCGAGCGTGGTTTGCCCACGTGCAATCAATTGTCCGTAGGAAATTTAAACAAATAACAAAACTAAGTCTGCCTGCTTTTTTTTACCACCATGTGATAGGGGTTTTATACAAATGACAGTGATAAAATATTCCTCCCACCTGGGCCAACCACTCCCACCGCCCCTACCTTTGATACGCCATTGTCCTCCGTACCTGGTGAAGTTCCCGTTTGGAGTAAGCATCTTTAACAGCCCTGGCAGCCCACTGGAGTTGATGTCAGGATCCTGCAGTGACCTTGGTAGTATGCAAGTGGAAGGGATGTGAACCAAGGAAAGTTCCCTGGGTCCCAGGCAGGACTGTGTGGCCAGCTGAGCCTTTAGGTGCTGTCACTGGGTCACATGCCGCTCCTCACAGTCCAGCCCCTCTTGCTGGCCTCTTTCTTCTGTGGCTGTGGAAGCTCAGCTGCCAGAGCTTCTGGCCTGAGTCACGAGACCTAGGAGCTGCTTCTTGCCCAGAATTCTAGCTCAGGACCAGGACAGACTTGTGACTAGCCACTTGTCCACCTTTCTCTCTTTCTTTCTCTCTATCCTTGCCCTTAGCTCCACCATTAGAGCTTTCACTTCTTTGATTCTCGGGATGCCTAAAGCAGACTGGCGGGGATGGGGAGGAGGGGTGGCAGGTAAGGAGAGTGAGTAGAGGGCACACCTTACCTTGTGACCAGCCACCCTCTAGCTTGGGCTGGATTAATCATAGAAAACAAAGAGCAGAGACATGGGAGTGGGCCCAAGCTAGCTGCTTGGAATAAGGTCAGGGTGTGAGAGATGTCGGCTGTGTCGCTGAGCGCAGGGAGGTGAGTGACAAAGCCTGATTTGGCTAATGAGAGCTTGGCCTCAGCCTGGCTGGACTGCCAGCGTTGGGGCTGTCCTGAGAGTCAGCAGGGGCAACTGACCCTCTCTCTGCGCGTGGACTCTGAAGTGCTTTAGGGAGACTGTTCTCAAGGTGGCAGTGACACCTGGTGGCCAGTGGTGGCCAAAGCCTCTAGGTTCTGTACCCACAGAATCTCCTCCCAGTACCTGTTGCCCTGCCCCCCCTGCACACATTCGCTGACCCTTGGGGTCTCTGTTATCTGGAATCTGGGATCTGAGTTGGGCCTTGCATTCCAGGGCTCTGGAGAGGCATGGGCTGCTCCTCAGACTCCCAGGGAGAGTCAGGGAGAGAACTTCCGAAGGACAAAGCTTTGAGGCCATGCCAGTAGAGATGGGATCCTGGCCCTCTCTTCATGGGGCTAGCCTTTTTTTCATTTCCCACTACACTAGTCCCACTCTTTATATTTTCCTGTAAAATCTTCCAGAGCCAAAAGGCAGAACTGCTAATGTAGAAATTTCAGACACTGCGGGCTGTGGTGGGGACTGGTCTCCCTGCAGTGCCACTCAGCGATGCCACAGAGCTGCCTTCCTGCCTGGCTCTTGGGTTAGACCCATGGGGAATGGTTCTGAGAGCTGACCTTTGGAAGCATTTGTGTATTAATACATTTGGTGTCCAGACTGAAGATGAGCCTCTTCTATCCTGAGCTGGTCAGACCACACCTGCGATGTTTCCAGTCTGAGGTGTCTCAGTATAAGAAGGACAAAGTCTAACTGGAATGCACTCAGAGCAGCAAAACCAGGAGGTTGCATCACTGCAAATCTGTGCTAAGAGTAAAAGTTAAAGGAGCTGGAGTTGAGCAGCAGCCGTCTCAGGGAGCCCGTGGCTTAACATCTTCAGCTCTCTGAAGCTGCCATGGGGTAGAACTGGCTCCAAAAGGCAAATCTGCTGGAGGACAGGCTTTGACCCAGTGTAAGGAGTAAACTCTAATACTGAGAGAGGAAACAGCTGCTGTGGGAAGTGGCGTGTGGCTGCCATGCCACTGATGATGTTCGAGCAGGGGTGGGATAAGCCGCTTGTCAGGGACATGATCAGACGGCGAGCTGGGGCCTGGGGCTGTCGGAGCAGGTGACTTATAAATTCTCCTTCCAGACCGGAGACGCTGGGATCCAGGCCGTGCAGCCACAGGACCTTGGAAAGGCCGTGACGAGAGTTCAGTATTGAAGGACCGAGGCTGAACAACCTCTGGCCTCTGGCGGGACGTTCTACCAGTCCTTTTTTCACTGGCTTTCTAGTCTAAAGAGAAACACAGAACACTTCCAGTCAGGTTTTTCCAGCCCCGAAGGCTCTAAAAGAGGGTTTCTCCACTCTAGCAGTGGAGTCTAGAGGGCTGTGCAGTTAGGAAGGGGCCACAACTGCCCCTGAGACCCAAACATGAGACTGAGAGCATGAGCGTAGAAGAGGTGAATTTAGGACAAATGAAAGGCCTTCCTGCTTCCCACAGTAGGCATGGCTTTAGAGAGTTTGTTCCCCAGTGAGCATAAGCTGAGAATGTGAGGCGATTTGGGGCAGATTCAGATAAAGCCACCAGCGGCTAGATCCCTTCACAGACTATTAAGAGAAACTGACTATTCTGGGACTGTGTTAACTTCAGGGATGTCTTTAATCACTTGAAGCTGACATTCTGACCTGGGGTGACCTGACCCTCAGTGCCCCCATGGGATTCGTGGATTGCCCCCTTGGGACATTTTTTTGTGTCTTGGTTATGGGAGGGCCCCAATCCAGTGTAGCAGCTCTCTTTAGGAAGGAAGGAGGAGCAGCTCTTCCTTGGGCACCTTTTATAACCTGTCAGAGGAAGGAAGGTGAACACTGGTGACCACAGGGGTGAGCCCAGAAAGATCCCAAGGTGCCTGAAAACATGCTGTCCCCTTTGCACTCACTAAACCTACAACCTCCAGACCACATTCTTTCCCGCTGCCTCACTCTCCCTGGGGTCCTAGACCGGGGAAGCGGGGCCTGGGGGAACTGATCAGAATAGTTCTGCAGCGTGTCCAGCAAGGAGCTTGGCCCGGCTTCTTTCCTGGGGCCAGACCCTGGGACCCTGTCCCGATTTCCTGTCGCAGATATGCTGAGCAAGCACAGGCCTTCCTCCTTGGTGGGGGCAGCTGCTGGTCTCAGGCCAGCAGCTCTCAAGAGTTGACTCACTCAGTGTCTTTCCTTCCTCAGCTCTCCATCCTGCTGGACCTCAGCTAGGAGCTCCTTTGTCCCAGCTGGTCTGCTGAAAGCCACAGAATGGCAAGTTAAAGGTGCCTTTAACAAAAACCCACAGAGCCTCATCCGAGGACTTGGTTTCTGTCCCAGGCCGGTGATTTCCTTTCCAATCACCTCAAGAGCTAATATTTACTGTTTCTGCAGAGACCTTGCTGGAACTAAGTCAGCGAAATACACAGGGCATGGTACAGCCCAGCCCAGAATTCCCCACACATGAAACTACTATGCACCGGGTGACAGGAAGCCACCCAACAATATCTTCTCCACTGGTAGATGAAATTCCAACAAGAGCCCTTCATTCCTGTGGATGGATATTTATTATTATTTCAATAATAGTAGTGATGCTCACTTATATTACTACTTTGCCTAACACTTTACAGTTTACAAAGCACATTCATTGGTTTAGGCCTCACACGCCTTATGTGAGGTGGTTTGGGCTGGCAATTCTATCCTTGTTTCCCATATCAACAGAGAAAGAGCAATTGACTTGCCCAAGGTCACACAGCTGCTAAGAAGGAGAGCTGGATCTTCTGGTCCCCAGTTCAGGGAATTCTCCAAAATACCATGCACCATGCCCTTTTGGTGCTCCCACATGAGCACAGGGGGCGGTAAGAATGGAGAAAGCTGGGCATCTGTGGCCCTGTGTAAGGAAAACCCTTGCCGTCCTCCCTTGACAACTGAGTGCTAGACCTACCAACCTGGAGGAGTCTTTGAGCTTCACCAGCTCTCTCCTGCCTCCCTGGCTTCTCTGATTATCAAAGCCCAGTGGATACCAGTCAAATTAGCTTCGACGCAGGGCAGCAGCACACTCTTCTTGCTAAGCCCCTCAAAGCCCGTACCTGCAAGACACCTCTGCGCAGGCCCAATAGCCCTAGGGTCTTGCTGGGCTCAAGACTCTGCAGCTAAGGCTTGTCTCCAATCTCAGACACCTAAAGAACTGAAAAATGCATGAACAAATTAATGAAGCCCAGAGCCAGAAGAGCGTGGAGAGGTCTGCCTGCAAGTATATGAGCCTCCTCTACAGCCCCTCTGACCAGAGTTTGTCCAGGCCCTGTTTAAACACCTCTCATGCTGGGAAGCCCACTACTACCCTTGACACAATTCAGTTGTACAGTTGACTAATTTTTCAGTCTTCTGCTAAGCCCATAGGTATTTCCACAGTTACCTCATTTAATCCTGAGAACCTGCCCATTTGGGAAACTGAGACTCAGAGGTTAAGTAACTTGCCCAAAGTCACATGAGGAAAGCTGTCATTTCCAGACTTCTCACCATTCTATCTGCTCCATGTACCCATTTTATTCTGCCCTTATCCCCCTTAAAAGAGGTGCCCAGAACTGGCTGCAGTGCTCTCTCGCAGGGCTTGATCAGACAGGGGGCAGAGGACCCGCTGTGGCTTCCGCTTGCAGATGCACTGAAGCACCTCCAGCTGCAGCAGATTTTGGCAGCTTCATTACAAACTGACACCTTCTGATCTTTTCATTTTGTAATCCCAGGGTTGTTGCGCTTTTCTTTTTTTAATGCTACTATAAGGCCATTTATTCCCCTTCCTTTTTGTTTGTAGCTAGGCACAAGCACTGAACTTCACATTCTTACCTGTTTGAGTCAATCCAACTTCCTGAGCTAAACTCTGCCTCTCAGCCTGGCCATGAGTTCCTGCTGCGGGCTGGCTACAGGCCAGACTTTGGCAGTGACGCCAGACTGGCCAGACTTCTGTGGAATTCAGCATCCCAGAAGGCTCTTGGTGACTGGAGACAGATCCCATGGTAGCCAAACTCCACGGGGAATAGGCCCCCAGTCCCTAGCAGACAGCAGGCTTGTGGGTGGAGCCAGATCGTCTCAGCCTGGCAAGGGACAGTCCTTGGGGACTCCCTTCCCTGCCTCCCATAGCCCCTGAGAAGTCTTCAGTACTCAACTTCTGTGGAGCTGGGGACAGGAGAAGCTTCCTAGGCGCCATCAAGGGTGGCTAAGGCACATTCCCAGGCCCCAGTCCAAAGGAATGCCTCTAGGAGCCCTTCCCCTGAAGCTCTGGGAAGGGGACTTCTGGGCTCAGTTCATCCTAGGGTCTCGTGTATATTTCTGTGGCTGAGCAGAGCTGGGGCCGGCCTGCCTGGTATGATTGCCCCTGCGAGCTCTCCCGTGAGTGCCTAGAGTTCTGCCTTTAAAGCTTAATCTATGGGATTTAAAATTTTTTCCTAACATCATAGGTTCTCTCATAGGTTAGAATGAACCTTAGTGTTGCTCCAAATCTATCTCATATTTAAAGAAGGAATATTCTCTCTGTCTTCATCAGATAATGCTCTAGCTTCTGCGTGAACACATATATCCACCTCCCAAGACAGCCTGTTTCACTGTTTTCCCAATAGAAATTTCTCCCTGGAAGTGAAAGTCTGTCTTTCTGGAGCATTTGCTCACTGGCCTTCATTCTGCTGTCTGGCTGCATGGTCTTCCGTGACCCTCTCTGAAAATACCAGTTCTCTGGGAGCAGGACCTCTGAGGCGATTCACTGGAAGCCTTCAGTGGTGCTGGGGGTGAGGCCCTGGGGCAGGGCTGGCAAGAGCAGTCTTGTGGCTCCACAGACTCTGCGACTTTTGCTGTTCTTCACCTGAGCATCCACCTCAGGCCCCAAGAGGCCGCGACAGTAAGGCGTGGCCCAAACTAGAGAATAAATAGGAAGGGGTCAGGCCTAGTGGGGTCAGGGTGTTCATGGCATAGAGGAAAGAGAAGGCTGGGAAGGGCGGCTCCCACCATGCTGAAGCCTCAGGGTTAGTATCTGCCTCGTGCAGCGATTGGAGGTGCAAGGGAGATGCCGCGTGCACGTGCCCCATGGTACCAGCACACAGTGAGCACTCCAGAATTGTCAGCTCTAAATTATTTAGAGAAGTGACACAACTAGGGAAAATAGGTGGATAACAGGTAGCCAAGGTGAAGATGGATTGGAGAAAGAAAAGATGAAAGAATTAGAAGACTATTCTAGTCTAGGCAAGAAATGATAAAGGCCTGACCAAAGTTGGGCAGAAGAAGACAGTGAATCGTAGATGCCAGGAGGGGAAGACTGAGGCGTCTGGCCGGCTAGCTGGATGGGGTGGCCTCCAGCCGCTCGCTGGATGCAGCATTGCAGTGCCAGGGTCAGAGCATGCCCCGCAGTGCCATGCGAGTGTTGGCAGGAAGGAAAGGACCTGTTGGTGCCCTTGCTGTGGTTGGGGGCTATAGGTAGGATGGTCAGTCTCTGATGTGGTGGCCCTAAGGACATTTCAAAGGCCCACCTGCCTGTTCCTATCCAAAATCCTCTTAGCAGAACAATTTGAGGCAACATTGGTGTTAAAAGACCGGGACACTGGGAAGGGTAACATTTCCACTTCCCTGGCAGTGGGGCTGAAACAGGCAGGAGGAGAGGTAGATGGCCAGAATGGGAGGCCGAGGGAAGTAGGGGACAGAGGGAGAAGCAGCTTTCCTGCGGGAGTGGGGCTGGGGGCACAGGATGAGGATGCGGAGACGGCGGACATACTCAGCCACAGCCTTGCCTCGAAGCCCCTCCCGACGCCACCGTGGGCACACTCGCCAGGAGCCAGGCTTTATGGAGCTCAAGCTGTAAATGCTCATCGCCGTTAATACGAGTATTAGGCACACTAAGTCACACGGGGCTTTGATCCTGTCACGGCATAATCCGAGTCGCAGCTGGGAGGAGAGGTGGCACAGAGTAAGCCACCTTCCCAGTGATTATGCTGTTGGAGAGGGAAGAGCAGCTTAGCCTTGAGCACTTTTACAAACATTAACTTCTTACTTTTTCCCTCTAGGTGAGGAGGGTCCCCTTCTTCAAGGCCCTTCTCAGGGGAGTTCCCAGCCCAGGCCAAAGAATGGATCTGACCCCCTGAGTCAGCCTGCAACTGATCCTACCCTGGAGTTAACCAGAGGAGAAGTGAGCCAAGCTAGTCACCTGGTCCAGCTACACACACACACAGAAACACACACACACACACACACACACACACACACACACGCTCCTTCCCTGCTCCTGGAACCACCTACAGCCCAACCCAATCCCTGGAACCACTGTTGATCCTCCCTTTCCTTTAGGAAGTTTGGCCTGTACACAGGAGTGGGAGCTGGACATCAGGCAGGCGCCAGGAAAGAAACCAGATGGTGTTAGAAGACTCAAACCTTCTAGAAAGAACAAGTCTGAAAGGGAGTAAAGTGAAAAAGCAGTCGGGGGGGTCTCAGGCATTGTCACGGAGTGGTCTCCAACCCTACACTGCCCACACCGCCCCAGCAACGCCCCAGGCTGAGGTTCCCCTTTGAGAGGTGTTTGCAACAGCAGAAGCCTGCGGCGGACCCCACGGGCTTCTGCCACATCCCGCCGGCTCCCGCTGCAGCCTTGCCACCGTGCCACAGGTTTCTCTTGGGAATTCATGTGCCTGGAGTTTTGTGTTGATCTCTTTTGCACTTTTGTCTTCCAGAGCGGAGCACTTAAGGATCCGGACTTGAGCAAGACCCCACCTCAGCGGCCACCGCCCCAAGGTTGTTTACAGTATATTCTCGACTGTAATGGCATTGCAGTAGGGCCAAAGCAAGTCCAAGCTTCTTAAAGTGATCGGTAGTTAATTTTTCAAAGCAGAAATTTTAAGCCAAAAACAGAAAAGAAAAGAAAGGAAAGCAGGGGAGGGGAGCAGCAGACCCCCATCCCCACTTGCTTTGCCGTGTTCTTTCCGTGCTGACTGGACTGTGTTTTTCCTGTGCAGTGTCAGCTCCTCCGTCTGGTGGTTTACCTGTTCCTGTTCATACCTGTAATGCTCACTTATGTTTTCTCTGTATAACTTGTGATTCCAGGGCTGTTTGTCAACAGTGTACAAAAGAACTGTGCCTCTCCCAAGTCCGGCCTGACTCTGTCTTCTGGGTGGTTTACAGTGTTTTAAAGCATTACACAACATGGGGGGAGCCGCGTGGGGCGACAGGGGAGAAACGGAAACCACGGAGATCAAACCCTCCTCCTCTCCTCCTGCCCCCAGGCTCAGATTAGCCCCCTGCCCCCATTTTACCTCCATGGGCGTGCTTGGAACCTTCCACAAACTATGCTTTCCGCTTCCTTTCTGCATGACTAGGGTAAATAGGTAGAACTTTAAGAGATTTTCAAGGTCAAATTTCCATAGCTTCATCCGTTGAATTTGAAGGCATCCACCGTTTTCTCCATTTGCTAAAATGTGGTGCAGTCTGAGTGTATGTGAATAGGCTGGCTGTGCCTGTAGAGCTCTTGTGTTTTCAGTGATGACATGAAATACAAAGACCAATCTATTCCCAGGAATGTGTTCTGTATTCTACATCCCAGTGTACCCTCGTTTTTATTATTACTAATTAGCTATGAGATTAAACAAACAAAAAAATGGGGCCGCCGATGTGCAATATCAAAGTCAGCTTGTGAGTATTTTCTGTGTTTTGACCTCAGTCTCCCTCAGTTGTTTCCTCTTTGTTGCTGTGTCCGAATCGGCCGTACGTGCGCTTCTGTGGAGCTGAGGCTGCTTTGTGTTCCCCAGTGCTTGACCCCTGTGCACAGACTGACCTTTGGCAGTGTCGGACCTAGAGTGCAGGGAGCGACTGAAAGGCTGGGAAGGACTTGACCGTTCTGCTCTTGGCCTCTCCTGGGGCAGCACAACACGAGACCAAATCGCAAACGTTCCCCGTCCCTCGGTGGGTACACTGCCTACACAACTCTTAGGTTGACTCCCGCCTTGGTCCTCAGCTGTTCACGAGAGCCGTCCAGGGGCCAGGGAGCGAGGAGCTTTCTCTTGCCTGGCAGGAACTGTCTCAGCTTTAGCTTGTGTGGGTTTTGGACAGAGGCTCCATGGCCGTAGCTCTTGAAGAACCCTCACCAGTTTGTCCTCTGTCCTCTGAAGCAGCACCTGGGCAGACGATGGGGCAGTTAATTGAACCAGGCCTCAGGTCCAGTGCCTCCTCTTGCCACCTCCTGGCCAGGCTGGGAACTGGCAGCAAGCGGCCACCTTTAGCGCCGTGGCCCAAGGGAGCTCATGCCGGCAGTGAGCCTGTTAGAAAAATGCGACTGCCGGCTCTTCTTGTACATTCCCTCCCACCTGTGTACTGACACGTCCCGCTTCTGGGTTCCCAGATCTGGGGGGTGCCTAGTGTTGGTAATATGTAACAAGGGGCTCATGCCCTGGTTTCTCCTTGGGTTGCTGGAAAATTCTGAGGCCACAGAGAAATGCATTGAGTGTGAATGTTCTCATCTGTGATCCCTCCCTTAGATGATGGTGGTGGTCGATCTGTTGTAAATATATACATATATGCATATATGCACTTCCAGGTGGGTTGCAGAAGAATCAGGTCCTTAAATACCTCCCAATCTGATGAAATGATAGAAAGGAATAAAGTAACATTTCCCAGAATGGAGGAATACATTTTTAATTTAATTTTTTTTCTTTTTTTCTTTTTTTGTCCAAGTGGTGAGCTGATGGTGGTGTTGCTTCTATGCATGTTATCAGTGTGTACATCCAGGTGCTTTTCATGTGACATTTGTGAGCCACAAGTACAAAGTTGCCATTTGAACGCAGTCAGGCTTCAGGGTGGTATCAGCTAAGCTCTCTCAGGTGGGGGAGAAACTGACTAGGGCTCCCACTGCCAAATGCAAGCAGACAGCGTAACCTGACTGTCATGTACCCTCAGGCAGCATGCTAAGGGACAACTCTGTGGCCTGGGGGACATCTGTGTCACAGTATAGGATTGCCATTCAGGTGTTTTGTACCCATTTCTTTTCTGATGTTGTCCCCTGTTTTTGTACTGATCCAGCTGGGAGAACCTCAGCCAATGCTGGAAGTGTGATTGAAGTACCTCTCTTTTGTGACTCTCTTGTACAGCTTAATGTGCAATAAAGGAAAAGTTATATCTGTCTTCAGTGTTAAGTTGTAAAGTTTCTGGCTATTCAAGTATCTTTGTACAAGTGGGAAAGCATTCAGGTTTCTGGTATAAGAGGCCGAGCTACCAACCTGCATTATTTTACAAGAAAATGCTAATACAAATGATGCCAAACTTTGGAAAAGGCAAAAGCTGATTAACATGAAATAATCTACTAATCTGTCATCTTCACTAGTTATTTGATTTGAACTTGGAACTTCTTCAACATGCAGAATTCCATTTATCCGTGTATGTATTTATTTCTGTGTAACTAACCCTGGTATTAATTGGTGACAGATGGTAACAGGGAGAACATGCCCTGCAGTGGGGAGGTGAGCTGGTAGTCATGGAGGCACAGTGGCATGGACATACAATTCTGCCTCTCCAGGGGGTACAGGTGTTCTGGTGTTTCTAGACAACTGAGTGATAACACAATTCTTAGCTGCTGTTGAGTTTCTGGAAGCCCACTCCTCCCAGCAGGTCCATGGGTGTGGACTGTGGGGCTAAGGCTGAGAAATTTGATCTCCCAGGCCAAGTGTGCATCACTTCCATAGTCAGTATGAGCTAATGGTGATGTCTTTTGACTTATGAGTATAGAGACACCCCCGCCCCCAGCAAAATCTGAGCAATCTGGTACCACACTTACTGCCTATCAACCCCCAGAGGAAGGGGGACTTTTCTTCTCTCCAGGCCACCAGTTGGTTCTGTGTCTCATTCTGGGAGGAGGGTATGGTGGTCCTTCTGAGGGGGGGTCTTCTTTGCCAGAGGGTGCCCACAACATCCCAGGGGAGAATGGGTTTGGGTGTGCAGAGAATTCCACCACACATACCTGGGAGGTGCATCGTGCTGGAGCCCCTGCAGATGGTACTGAGGCAAGAGAGCACCTGGAAAGAAAGGATTTCTCCTGGTTGTGGGCACGAGTTAATGCTCCAGCGAAGCCCTGCTGGGGTGGGCGTGGCAATCGGAGCGCAGGCTTGGAGCAGGACCAAGGGCAGCTCCATGGAACTTTCTCATCCCTTATCACCTCTGAGACACTACAGACTTAAAAGATAACTAAGACTAGGACTTACTTTTTTAAGTGTTATGGTTGGAAAAACCGAGGCCCAGAGAAGTTTGGTGACTTGCTGGGGAGTCACTGATAGACTGTCCTTAGGTGCCCTGATCCCCAGCAGTGCTCTTTCCACCACCCTCTCTTGCATCCTCTGTGTGGGACTTGGGGCGTCCTAGTAAACCCTGGAGCAGGGTGGCCTGCACCTGAGGGACCTTGGGAATAGCGGTAGGGTCTTCTGGTCTGGGGGCCTCCTGTAGGAGAGCTCGCCTCTGACTGGGGTCTGCTCGTCCCCTAGCGTCTTCCCTGTCCTCCTGACTCTGCTGTGACTGAGTTGCTGCATCTTGGAGTGGTGATGTGTGAGGGTAACCAGGGACTCCGCTGGGAGCTCTTCAGAGCCTCAAGTGGCTTCTTGGGATAGAGCTTATCCTTTTGGTAATGAACTAACCACACCCTTTGAGACATAGATTCTAATAAGGAAACCCTTTGATACAGTTAAATTATGAAGTTTTTCTTGTACTGAACCTAGGGGGCCCTGGGCAACCCCAAGGAACACAGCCCCCAGGCAAGGTGCTGCCTCCACGCCGGCTCCCCCCTGGACCATCACTGCTACCTTCCTCCTCTTCCTCCTCCTCTTCTTCCTCCTCCTCGGCTCCTCAGCGGCAGGGCGGCCCCGCCACCCACGGAGATGCGCCCTCCAGCAGCAACTCCCCCGCAGAGGCCCCGCCAGCCCCGGCTGCTCCGCCACAGAAGCCCCAGCCTCACCCACAGCTCAAGTAAGAGACGACGCCCGGCAGCTCCGCCTTCTCCCCGCCCCTGCCCCGCGCTCCAGAGCTGCTAGAAAGCACCTCCAGTCAGGCCTTCTCCTACGCGCATTTTGTAGTGGGATTTGGGGGTTTTGTTTTGTTCTTGGGTTTTCTTGGTGAGAATAGTTGGAGTTGACTGGGGAGGGGAAGAAAGAGGGAAGTGAAAGTCTCAAGTGTGGCTGGCAGCTCAAACCCTCCCTCGCTTCCTGGGAAGTGGCAGTCACCCCCGCTTCTCTAGTCTTACACCAGCTTAGGGTTTGGGTTTGTTTTTTTTTTAACCCCATCTCCCACTCTTTTTTTCCATTCCCTTTCTCTCTGTGTGTGTCTCTTCCTTCTAAAATTTTTTTTAAAAAACCTTCCTGCCTCTGACTCACAGTTCAGGGTGTGTAGTCAGCAGGGCTGCCCAGAACGAAAAGAGGGAAGTGATGAAATCCATTTCAATTTTTTACCTTCAGCTCTGCTCAGAGGAGGTCAGTTGCTGGTGCGGGCAGCAGAGTTGCCCCTGAATAAAGATGCTAGGAGCTCAGTCCTCTTGGGTTCCCTCATTCCCAGCAGTCACCCCAGAAGCCCCCACCCCACCGTCCTGCTGTACAGGGAAATACTGAGGACCCCTGGGCAGCAGTAGAGCTGTCCCTGGGCTGGTCAGTTTCACCTTGTGCCCCAGGGCCAGAGATGCCTCTGACTGCTTCCCATGTCCCCAGGCAGACAGCTATAGCCGCAGGAGGACCTGTGCTTCGAGCGAGGTGATGGGCAGTCAGTGAATCTTCAAGAAGCGAGAAAAAAGGGCTATAGAATTTTGGAGTTTAAATCCGCCACTCAGAGATCATCAGTCATTGCATAGATGAAAAAACTTTTCTTTCTCAAAGCCACTCTTCTAGTTAGTGGCAGAGCCAGGGTTGGGGCTCAGGTGTCCAGATGGTCACTTTGTTGGGGTCTTCCAGTCCTTCATGATGGGAGCAGCGTCACCCACTCTTGCTCCCAGCTCTGGCCAGTGGCACCACTCACATCTCACGTGGCCCATAACATGCCTTCAACCCAGCTGTTTTCTGTGTGCTGACTCGTTGGTCTCTTACCTTCTCTTTAGCTGACTCTAGCCCTCCTCTGAGGACAGATCCTTGGGATGTCCCTGCCTCTGGGCTGAAGTTGTTGAGTAGAGCCAGCCCCTGACAACAAGCTGGAGGCTGGTGCCCAGTACCCTTTGCCTTTGCGTGCAGAGGAGTCTCCCCTCTCAGGGGCCAGTGTGTCAGGGCTCGTCCCCAGCCGTGTTCGCAGTTGCTGCGGGAGAGAGATTGCTCGCGGTCCTACGTCCTGCAGAAGGGAGTTTCCTGGGCTGCACCAGCACTTGGGGCAGTCTGGGAGTTCCAGGACACCGGGACAAGAGTTATGAAGCCAGAACCAGAGGGAAGGCGAGCCGATGGGAGCCAAGAAGGAGACAGGCCTGGCCGCTGGAGGAGCCAGACCACGTGTCCTCCCCAGCCCAGCGTCCCACGGCCTCTTGCCATCACGGTTCTTCTCTCTGAACCGCTAGTCTCTGAAGTGAAAAACGGGTCCCTAAAATGTGTGTGATTTGGGTTTTTTCATTAGAAAACTATTCAATAAACATGTATAGGCCTCCTTTGCCCCTGGACACGCTGAACCCCACAGACTGCATACTAGGGCTCCTGGAGGAAGGCTGCATGGGCGATCACATGCATTTTGAGAACAGGGGAATTGAGGCATTAGAGTTTGGGGCCGAGCCAACAGGTTCTTTTAGAATCATAGAAAAGAGCAAAATGGCAAGAGCCAGATGGGCCTAGAGATCACCACGTCACTAAGCATCACATGTCACAGACAAGCGCCCAGGCCCAGAGAGGCATGTGGCTTGTCCAAGGCCAGCGGGGAGGGAATGACAAAGCCAAGTCGTTGGTCCAGGTCTTCTGATGCTGGCTTTAGGAGATGATAGTTGACAGGAAAGAGATTGCAAGGGTGACGGGCCCCTACCTTTCACTGGGGAGAAGGGTGTGGGCCCCTGGCATCTGCAATTTAGCCCTCAGACATTTTAACATGAAATAAAAGAAACAGCCTTTGAGTCACCCCTTCCTCTCTTTGCAGTCTCTTTCTTCCCTTCTCCTTTGTCCCCACACCGCCCCACCCTTTTCTGTTTCAGCAGCACTGAAGGTGGGGGCCAGCATAGGGGTCTCCCAGGGTCCCCATAGTACAGCCACTCCTGGCCCTGTCCTCCGTCACCCTGGTCTTCCCGGGGTGGGAGCGGGGTCCTGGCTGTGCACCCTCGTGTCGCCGACCTTCCCTGCCTTGCTGGGGACGCCACCCTCTCACGTTCTCTCTGGTTTTTATCTTCAAGCAAGTCGCAGTCCCTGACAAATGCCTTCAGCTTCTCTGAGTCTTCCTTCTTCCGGTCTTCAGCCAGTGAGGATGAAGCCAAAGCGGAGACCATCCGGAGCTTGAGGAAGTCCTTTGCCAGCCTCTTTTCAGATTAGTGCTCCAGACGCTCGGGGCCCCAGTCCAGCCGGGAAAGGCCTCTGAGACATGCACCAACAGCAGTCGGCCCGCTTGGTGGTGACGTCCCACGACCTTGACGTGCGTGGCCCCTCCCTCTGCTCCATTGTGCTAAGTGATGTTGTGCAGCCCCAAAGGACCGTGTGACAGTCTCGGGGAAGGTGCTAACCAGCGAGGGGCACCTGACATCAGAGAGGAGAGAGCTGCTTCCCCGTAGTCACAAGAGCTTCCTTCTGAAGTCATCGTTCGCTGTGAGTTTAGTGGCCTTATTGTGACAGTGCCATCATGTCTTATTCTCCCCATGAAACCAGGATGACTTGAGGACTCCTGGCAGCCTAACCTAGCTCAGATGCAGTGCTAAGCATGTCCACCCTTTAGTCAGTGACACCTGTTTGGGAAGTAAATACCTCCCCAAAAGTACTCTTGGCCCTAAGTTTTAGGAACTTTCCCAAACCTGGATCCCTTGTCACATTGCGTTAACTGTTTAAAACACAGCCAGCCACCCACAGAAGCCCAGACTGCTGTAGTGGTGAAGCAGCTGAGGCTGCTGGTGTGCGGGAGAACCAGGGTCTTCAGCCTCCCTTCCCTCCCCTCTGGAGAGTGGCTCTCATGTGTGGTCTGCAGTGACCTTGAACTCCAAAGCTGCACCGTAGCGGAGAATGCATGCCACTGCGACAGCAGTATGCCGAGTTTTGTGTTCATCCCCCAATAAATGTTAAGACTTCTGGTGTAATAAAAGCAGCAGCATTAACCAGCATCTGATTCAGCCATGAGGTCTCCCCTGGGCCACCCTTCAGGCTGAGAGAGTGTGCGTGAGGCACGCGTGTGCGTTTGTGAGACTGGGTGGGGGAAGCCGCTTGTGTCGGCATGCGTGTGACTGCGACAGCGGGTGGACATCCGTGTTTTCAAGTGTTTGAGAATGTCTCCTCCAGGACAGCGGGCCTTCCTTCAGCCACGCAGCAATTCCAGCTATTTTACTGAATTTGTAGGCTTTCAAATGAGCAAAGCACCCTCGCTCCCGGAGCAGCAGTTAGACCCGTCGTCTGCTCTGTCATCAAGCTAAGACCCACGTGGTGGCACCAGCGAGACTGGGCCTACCTGTTCCGCGAATGGGGTCCCGCAAAGCCCAGCCAAGGCCTCCTGAAGAGGCCTGCAACTGAGGTGGGCTCTGAGGGATCCGCTCTGGCTTTTTCTTGACTCCCTGATGCTCGAGTGTGGTCACGAGTGCTGTGAAGATGAACACCACATCTGCGCTGACAAGAATTCAGTGTATTAGCAAGATGTTAGTGTAATATCTAAATGTTAATAAATATCTAAAAAACTTCCTGCACACGATGTCCATCCTACCAGCCCCACAAGACGATGCCCCTCCAGGCACCCCCGATCTTGCTGACGCTCCTCATAAGCAGAAGATGCCAAGAGGTCAGAGGACGAGCTTCTCTGGTACCACGGCCTCCTTCCCAACTCGGTCCCTGTTTTCAAAGTTCCGGGATTGAGAACTGTAGCTTCTCCTTACACTTGAAAGACGGGAAGCAGAACCTCTAATTGAGTGGCGGGGGGTGGTGGCCTCCTCCCCCAGCACACACACTGAGGGAACAAACCCCCAAACAGAAGGGTGGGACACATGGGTTCAGGTAATTGCTCTTTAGGGTTCCTTCTGTTTCCAACTGCAAAACTTCCTCCTACTCTCTTATGTCCTGTGGCCGGGCCTGAGCATTAAACTAAGATAAGACAGATCAACAGAACAAAAGCGTGCACATTTATTTAATGTTTTTACATGCACGCGAGAGTCTTCATAAGGAAAATAGAGACTCAAAGAAGCTGTTAGGCCTAAAACTTATATACCACTTTAGACAAAGAGTGATAAATTGTGAGGATTTGGCAAGACAAAGGACTCTGGCCTAGAGCTGGTAAATTGTGGGAAAGTGACTAGGAAATACATCGGGGAAATTAATGGAAGAGAAGGGTTACAAGTTTTAGTGAGGCTTCGTACAGATTGATCTCAGCGTCAACTCCCTGCTCTCTTCTTTGGGCGGGGGTAGGGGCCACCTTTCCCAAAGGAAGTTTCAGGTCCTGCTTTAGGCAGCAAGGGGGATGTCAGAGCACCCTTCCTGCATCTGCTGTGGCTCCACCGCCTCCAGCTCAAGGTAATCAGTGTGCCAACGCGGCACGTTTCGAGGTGGCACACTCTGAAGCCATCACAACTACTTGTAGTTGCTTCTATCCCCCTGATTCCAAATATCTTGTAAGAGAATACATTCATTTAGTCAAAAAGCATTTATTGAGCACTGAGAATGAACATACATGGGATGGATTCAAAGAAATAGTTGCTAATACTTCCTTAGTACCCATTAAGTTCCAGGCACTATTCTAAATACTTAACGTAAGTCAACTTATTTCTTCCTTACAACAAGCCTACGTGACAGGTACTATTATTGTTTTACAAATGAGAAAAGGAAGCTCATCAAAGTTAAATGATTTGCTCAAGGTCACCCAGCTGGTCAGGTGGTAGAGCCGGGTTTTGAACCCAAGCAGTGTGGCAGCGGAACTCACGGCAGTATTACTTTTATTTAATCTAGCAAAGGGCAACAAGATATAATTTTATTACATTTTACATAATGTGATCACAAAATTAGAGGTGCACACAAAAATTCTTCGCACTCATAACCACCTCCTTTCTTCCCTGTCTCTCCATCCCTGGCCCCAGGGCAAGGTGGGAGGGAGACAGTCAGGGAGCTTGTTACCACTGCTGACCCCTTGTCCTAAAACTATGAGTAACATACACAATGTATCTTATTCTGATCAAATATCATTCTGGTTCTTAAAAAATTACTCATTCTTCCACATGTGATGTCAGACCAAAACCCACAAGTGGCTTATTTAGAAAATGAGTCAGCCTGGAACTGCTGGGGTGACAAAAAGGAGAGGCATTTACCAGAGGTCATGCAGCACCCGAGTCCGAAGGACACATGGATTCTATCCAACCCTTAGTAACAGGGCGGGACGTGGAGGTGGGGGAGTTCCATTCAGAAACAGCCCTCTCGGCACTTGATAAAGATAGCCCCAGCATCTGGAAATTGGCTACTCACAACGATCAATGAATATTCAATGGATAGATACTGTGATAAAACTTATCTAAAGCTAGGATCTCCAAAGGTGGGTCACAGTCCTCAGGAGACCTTGAAGCCTTGGTCTGCAGGCCGGTTGTGACCACTGAGCAACCACCGTGCAATTTACGGGGATCCCCTACCCACGCTGTCACTCCGGATTAATGAAGACAGAAAGCCCCTTCCCTGCCCTCTTGGAACTCACCATCTCCTTGGGTCCGTTCTTTATGCATTTGTTCACAACTCTTTATTTGGTACTTACTAGGCTCAATGAATTTTGTGTGAGGAACATAAAAATGAGTTAAGCAAGAATTCTGCCCTCATGAAGTTTACAACCCAGTGAGGGAGATAAGCAAATATCAAGAAGAAAGTGAAATACCATAAGACAAATGCAGCCAAAATGTTCGTTTGGAAAAAAACGAAGCTAGATGGGTATTTGGTGAGGATATGGGAACCAGAACTGTCGCAGTTGCTGGTGGGAGCATGTGCTGGTACTGCCATTTCAGGGAACGATTTGGCAATGTCTACTGCACAAACCCCATGACGCAGCAATTCCATTTCTGGACATTTACTCTGGAGAACCTCTTGCACGCGTGCATAAGGAAGCAGGAAAAAGGACACTGGTTGCAGCACTGTTTGTGCAAAGAATGGAAACAATGGTCTCTCCTGGGGGGCTTAAAACATATATTGTGGTTTATTTGCAAATCGGAATACTATGTAGGAGTTAAATAAACAAAATATGTGAGGAATTCAGGTGAGCTGAGAGAAAATGTGGAAGGGGAACGCATAAGAGGAGCCAGGCGAGTGGGAAACGGACAGCCGCAGCGCGTGCTGTCGCAATGGAGCTTGCCTCTGGCCGACAAAACGCAGTCACTGAATCCTACAGCTGGAAGCTGCATCTAGTTCTGTCCCCTCATCTTACAGAGGAGAAAATTGAGGCCCAGGCAACTTCAGGCGTTTTCCAAAGTCATGAAGGGAATCAGTAATAGAAGCAAATGAATCTGAGTCCTCGGTGTCTGATGGGCTATTCGGAACGTTGTCCTTTGTCAGATAAATGATATGGGTTTCATTTCCAGGAGTCCTCCAGGGAGGGAGAGACCTACAGGTGCATTTCACAGAGGCCAGGAGGAAATTGGAAGAGACAGTGTTGGGCAGTGGACAGAGTCTGGCTTTGGGAATCAAATCTGAGCTTAAATCCTGGCTCTGCACATGATTAGCTGATCGACTTTGATTATGAGTTGTTTAACTTTTCTGTGTCTCAACTTTCTCATCTATAAAATGAAAACAATATTACCTTTCGGAGAAGGTTGTCTTAAGAATCAAACGAGCTGAAAAAAAAAGTCTCTGCCTAACAATGTTTGGCATGTGAGAGATCACTAGAAATCCTCTGTCGCACAGAGAGACACCAGTGTAAGTCCCGCACCCCCCCTCCCAAGGACTCCTCCAGGAGCAGCCAAATGAACACCAGCACGCCTTTCTTGAGCTCCTGCAACCAGGTGAGGCTACAGAGCAATTTCAGCTCATATGATGTCTTTTCCTAGGGCTACAGTTCTTTTAAGTTAAATTGGCTAAACTGAGTTGATGGTAGACACCTGAGTAGGCAGAGGCTGCTGCCAAGGTAACACAGCAGCAATGAACACATGTATGTGAGCATGCACACGTGCACATATGCACACACATGCACACACATGCTAAAAACCACTGCAGCTATAGAAATGACAACACAAATCCAATGTGACTATAATGGATGCATTTTTAAACCCTCATACCATACCATCACTCCTACAGTGGTGTAGTTTCCTTCAAAGCAGTTCCTTTGGAAGACTAAACATTTATTCCTACAAAGCTGCTCCTTAGAAAGTAGTTGCCCTCAGATCTGTAGTATGTTATTGGAGTTTGTGTAACTTTTGGAAGATCCGTTCCTTACCCGGAATCTAGAGGTTCCCATGCAATCTTTTCTGTGTATTGTGTTTTGTGCATTTTGGCAGGTCCTCAACACACACACACACACACACACACAAAGATTATGAATCATTGCATTAGGAAGTGGATTTTGATTTTTTAAAATAAAAACACTTATAATTCTTTTGGAGTCAAATCTAACAATAAAGCTAGAAGATATATAAGGTCCAAAATGCAATGTGACTATAAGTTAATGGGATGTTATGTGTCTTAAAAACTGCTTCTAAAGGAAATGAATCCCAGAAAAGGAGTCTCAGGTATGTTTTGAATAGTGTCTCTTTGAAATAAATGTCTAGCCCCATCAAGGTTATCAATTTTGAAAGAGAGAAGATGCATTTCAAGAGGCAAGGTCTGTTGTTTGTTAACAATAAGCAATCTTATTGCTGTCTAATTTGCAGATTACAGGCTATATTCACAATAATTTTTCCTTCTCAAATAATCATATGAATTATCCCTTACATTTGTATAGCATTTACAATCTATATGGCACCTTAGAGTTTAAGTCACTTTACAGTTTGCAAAGCACTGATTCATCTGTTATTTGTTTGACTCTCACAATAGTCCCGTGAGGCTATCCCTCATTGTAGGTGACTTCGCAGTGTCTGAGCTTTGGGCTCACTCTTCATGGTGCTTTTGCTTCCACAAGTGTCCTTGGACTTTAAGCCTGTTGATTGTAAACATGTGGAAAAGTAATGCAATCAGTCATTCCCTCTAGTTCAACACCCTGTCACTTTGAGACCTTGCTTTCTGTCCCACTTGAACATTGACAGAGTTACACACACACATACTTGTGCTTGTCCACTGGTCTATGTTTTCAGGACTCTTTTCTTCTCTTGTTTCACGGGCCCTACTCCCCAGCCTGCTACCTTTATCAGGGAGATAACCTGGGAGAGAGGGGAGGAGGGAGCACCAGAGAGCTGTTACAGGGGCCTCACCCCATGTGCAAATGAATGCTCCCCAGGGAGCCCCACCCCTCAGGTCCTTTCCAGCCACCTCCATATCCACCCACATCTCCTCTGATAAGAATTGCCAAACCCTCAGCTGACTCCTTCAGGCAGTTCACAGCAGAAAGCTAGGCTACCCCTGTGGGTCAGGTTAAGTTCAGAAACCCCCAACGAACCCTAGTTGTTCTAGATCCAATCCCCAGGGAAGCGAGATTAGCTCTATCTGATTACTGAGGGGACAGCACAGGTGTGGACTTCTTGGATCCACTCTGGAGCTGACTGGTAATGACAGCGAATTGCAAGACCAGGCCCAGAGGGTTCCCCGATGCTCAGCAAGTCCTGACCTAGCTCTACTCTGAAGACCCCAACCCATCCTGAGGCCTGAGTGCCGTGGGAAGTAGACGAGAATGAATTTGGCTGCTCATTTGTCCTTGGAGCTGCCCTGGGCTGATGCACTATAAGTCTTGGGCTCTAAAGACACTTTTGGTTTGAATATTTAACACCAAAGCAGTGACTTGTTCAATACATTTCAATATAACATTAGTAGGAAGACAAGGCCAGTAGATTATTTCTTCTTCAGGACTACTCATTTATTCTGTCCTGAATACTACTCATTTATTCGTAGCTGTTATTCTCGGTTGGGGCCTTTATTCACACCTCTTATCGTGACAGCCTCCTAACTGGACTTCCCGGCTTCAAGCTCTTGCCTGTATCTGCCACTTCTTTAAAAATCTCTGATGGTATTATTCTCCTGGTCAGAATCTTTCAGTGCATCCCCAGGGTTATCAAGTGAAGCCCAAACTCCTTACCTTGGTATTTAAGGCGCTCTAGAGTCCAGCTTCAACGTGACAGGGAGGCAGCGTGTGGAGTGGTTAAGTACACAGGCTTTGGGCTGGTTTCTGCCTGGATCCTACAACTTGCAAGCTGCATGATCTGGCCAGATGACCAAACTCGAAAACTCGGTTTCCTCATTAGTAACAACTGCAGTAGTAATGGCAGTCATCGTAGTAGCCCCTCCCTCATATGGTGGTTGTGGGGATTAAACGAGATACTGTATGCAAAGTGCCGTGTGCAGCTACTTCACACGTAGAAGGAAGAGCCTAAGGCATTTTATTTCTCGTCACTGTTGCTTTCCAACCTCATGTCCCCCATTCAGTTGCAGCCAAACTGATGTAAAATTCACCATCCTTGCCTTCGTATTCCTACTGCACACATATGCTCACTCTGTCAGATATTTGCAGCTATCCTCAGCCTCAAAAATTCCTTTTCTTGTCCTCATTAGCCATCCAAATCATACATGTCCTGCAAGGCCCGGCTGAAACGTCGCCTACTCCCTGAAGCACTTCCTGCCCAGTTCACTAGTCTTCCACGATTGTTCTCTCCTCTAAACCCTTATACTAGGAACACACGAATAGTCTCTACTATTGACAAATCAGATTTTTTGCGAGTTCACACAATTTTATTAAAATGTGTGTCCATTCTGGCTGTTTATTCTAGTCATAACTGTGAACTCATTATTGATTTTTATTTTTATTTTATTGATTATTTTCTTCAGCTTTTTTCCTACCAAAGGCCATGTTTTAGGCTATTCTGAATCCTACAGTTTCTTTCTACATTTTATTGTAAAAATGTTTAAATTCATGGAAAGTCAAAGTAACTCTACAGTGAACACCCTCATTCCCACCACCTCTAATCTACAATTAACATTTTATTTTATTTACTTTATCCCGTACATATCCGTCACACTATACACCCAAAAATCCATCTTATTTTTTTTGTGTACTTCATAATAAGTTGCAGACATCAGTACATTTATAAATCATGCACACAAATTAATTCTATATAAAGGCTTTGAGGATGATCTACTTCATCCCCTGATTTTATAGATGAAAAAAACTAATGTCCTAAGATAGTAAGTAATTAGTCTAACACTGGTCAATCAATAGATTGACAAATACACACTGATCACCTGCTGCGTGCCGCATTCTGCTAAGCCCTGGGGACACAGTGATAAACAAACAGACAAAGGCTGGGCTCTCCCGGAGCATCTATAATAGCTTGGTGGGGAACATAGAAAATGCCAAGTGCTTGGGGATTCAACTAGAAAAGTGAGCCGTTCTCGAGACACAAGAGCATCCCGAAAGGTAACCCAGACTCTTACTGCTGCTGATCTCCAGAGGTTTTCATGTACAATAGTCACCTCTACGTTCTGATGAATGGTGCAGAGTTATTGTGGTAAAAATAAGAGATACCTCACCACCCCCTGCGCAAGGAACCAGATGCTGAGAGCGGGAGCTGAGGGTGACGCCTCTGTGAAAGAAAAGATTCTCGGGCTCGTGGAGATGTCATCCTGAGCCCGGCAGTTAAAGCAGTGAACTCGGGGAACGAGGCAGAGATGCTGAGCTCAGGCGACAGGAGCAATATAAACTCAAGCAAAAGGGACCAGACTCACAGGCAGTGCAACTTGGGGTGGAACCCAAGACTCACAGATCTAAGCGTCTCTTTAAGAGTGGCTCCCGAGCTGGACTTCGTAATTTCCTGGCAGGCTGAGTACCTGTGAGTGACACATGGCTTTTCCCTAGGAAGTTTTTAGGAGTTTCTCTCCTGTTGAATGGTTTAGTGATTTCACAGTTTCCCTTCCAAGTTTTGTCTGTCGGGATCTATCACATCATTCTAAGGCAAGGAAACGGGTCTGTAGCTGGGCTCCAGATGAGGGAGTGCGTCAGAGGTTTATCCAGGCTATAGGTCTGATATTAGGCTTCCGAAGCCAGAGTTTGGCCACTAAGTTAAGCTAATGGATTGACGGAGCACATTCTCAGCAGAATCTATTTCCTGAAGACTGCCGTTTCAGAGGACATCATTACATCTAAACAGACTAGCTTTCTTGTATCTTTCCTTTTTTAAATTTATTTTACATTTGGTAAATAGACCATTTTCAGACAAGCCTAAAAACTTGCTGAATGAATGGACATCGCCAACAGGGAAATTGTTAATAGTTGTATTATTGTGCCCAATTCTTCTGTCTCCTCCCTTCTTGTAAGTGGCTGGCACATCCCCACCCCTTGCAAAGTGACTTGTCTCTCTGTCCCACTGACACTGGGCTTGGTTACGGGACCTACTTTAGCCAAGGGCATGGAAACAGACAGTATTTACTCCATGAGTCTCGACCTCATTTGGTTTTCCCACTACCCTGAAAATGGTTAAACTGGGTCTCAGAACGGAAAGACAAGTGTGACAGACTACAGCCAGTTTGCAGCTGCCTGCATCTAACGTGGGTGGTAAATACATGTGTGTGTTGTAATAAATTGGTGTTTTGGAGTTGCTTGTTTTCATAGCACAGCTGACTGATACATATCAACAAAAACGTATTAAGAATAGGCCTTTCTTACAGGTTTGCCTACAGTGGGTGAGATTCCTCAAAAAGCTAGTTTTTTAACTAGCTATTGCAGCATTGCCAGAAGATGGTTGGAAATTACAAGAGAAAAATTCAAGTTATGAGGGTAGTATGGAGAGAGGGGTAAAGTCTGTACCGGGAAGAGGAAATGGTGTTTCTTTCACTGTAAAATCTTTGCATTAATTTGTTATGCTTTTCTTGGGTTACCTGGACTATCGTTTTTAACCTTGGAGTCTGGTTTCTCCCAGGAAAGCCATGGCCTCTGAAATGACTTACAGTATTATTGAAAGATGAGTTCGCTTTTAATAATTGATGAAGCTCTTTCAAGCCCCTTACTTGAAAATAAACCTTTCTGTCAAAACAAAAACTGCCTAGTGACATAGAAATCAGTACGCTTCCTTGATTTTTATTTGAAAATATGGTTATAGATCCTCATGCAATAAAACTTTATAAAGCACAGCCATAAAAGAACTTCTACCTGGTAGCACAATCAGCACTGCCTTTTACAGGATCTACTGAACCTTGAGTGGACTAACTACAATGTGACAGGAATGGGAATGAGAGTATTTTAAAACAAACAATAGAACAAAATAAAAAACGAAACAAAAAACTTGGCTTTCTAACTTCTTATTACCTGGATCACAACTTCAGACCCTTTGCTATTTTCAAAAGCAAATATAACCTTTGTTCAAGTCCCCTAACTAGATCCTCATAATGTTCTTGCTGTTCCCAGACCTGCTTCCTCCATCCTTCCTAAAAAGTTAGGCTGGATAAAGCCTAAAACCACCACTTTCATCATAGCACACCCCTAACTCATATACCCAGGATAGCCTGGGCTGCCTAGAGCCTAAAGCTAATCTATAGCTTATCGTCAAGGCCTCTGCAAACAAACCCAACGTAAGGTCTTAGCTGCCTACTCCATAGATCCTGCACTCCAGACCAATGGTCTACTTGCTTATACCTTCCTGCCTACTCTGATGCCTTCCTGCCTATGCAGGGCTTCGAGTCTCCTCTGCTTGTCCAGGTATTCCCCACTTTCCAAACCCACTCTCAGGTTTCACCCGTGAAGCTTTCTCTGACCACAGAGGTACAAGGGGTCTGGGTCCTATGGCCACCACAGTGAACATGGGGTAGCACAGGCTCTTTGGAGCCTAATACTGCCTGACTTAAAGAAGTCAAAGGACCATAATCTATTATCATAACTTCTTAGGAGCTAAATAGATGGAGCAGAAGACAAAAAGATCAACATCACATTCAAGCCTATTCTGTAAGGCCAGATTCTACTTCCAAAGTGCTAACTAACTAAAGCTGCCATTAGTTTAGTTAGAGTTTAGGGACAAATACAAACACCAAAATCACCTTTCTAAAGCAATGGCCACTGCTCAAGCAAGCCCTTCAGAGCCTGGAGACCCACTAAAGACTGTGGGCTCTCAGGATATCTGCAGAGTCAGTCTTGACAGGCAGGGCAATCTGTGCATTCTCCAGGGAATCTACAAACCGTAAATATTATTTTTAGTCTAGTAGTTTCCAAGTTTTATTTTTGTAGTAATTGAACACTATTTTTTCAAGACAATTTTTTACGTGGAACCTCAATGTGTAGTGTGGGTTGTAGTCAATCTATTATGATTGAATCAGGCCAACAGGTCAGACACACCACTGAAGTGGCCCGTCTATTGTCCCTTTACCCCAGGGTGATCCTTGCATTTCTTCCATGGAAAGCTGAGTCTCTGAAAAACAACTGATTGCTGGTCTAGTCCAACCCTGCCACCCAGGCTATACCTCTGATGATTTTTCACCCAGCCTGTCTTTAAATGTAAGATTTTAGATTTCCTGCTTAGCTGAATCTGAGCTGAAGTTGTGTTACAACCATTACCAAATGAAGAAGCACAAGCTGCTAACCCACCTGGGATGCACAGGGCGGGAACCCTCAGTGACAGTAACGTGTGCCGTGCATGCCAGAGTACTCAGGGAGCAGAGGGAGAGGCTCCGTGTCAGCCCTGGATCAGAGCCCACTGCCTCCGGCCAGTGGAGGCAGGCAGGAGTGCCACGCAGAGCACCCTAGAAAATGGGATTGGGCTCTCTGGCACTATCTTTAGTCCTTAAAATTGCTTCAAGCCTCTAGGCTGCTGGCTCCCTGAACTATCATTTTAATTAAAACATTTACTTTAAGTGACAAGATCAATCAATCTAATGAAAGATTACAAAGACTCAAGGTAGAAAATATTAAAAATGTGCTTCACTTGTTGCCAGTTTGTCATCACTAACACCCATTACAGGTTTCTCTCTGCTCTAATGAAGTCCAAGGCTTCAGTAAATGAGACCATCCAGGATCACAAAATGCATGTATTGTTCCTTGCATGGAAAAGGGAGCTTAGAAGTCAATAAGCGTTTGAATGCCACTGTGGGAAGAGGGATTCCTTGTGCCAGGTTCACAAACAAGTGAACTGGGGAAGAGCCCTGCATGATCAGTAATCATGGATAAACCCCAGCAGGAAAACTTAACTTCCTACTAGTGGTTTTCCAGAGCCTCTTGGTGTAACCACAGGCAGGGCTACGGTAGCCCCTTAACATGCTGAGTTAGATGTTACTGGCTTTCAGCAAGCCCTCAAAGGGCCCAGGGCTATAGAAGGGTAGAGAGGAAGGCACAACTCTACACAAAAGAAAGTGATTCATTTGAAAATATACTGCATATATTGTATAAATACAATATGAAAGCAAGCATAAAAGTCTACACTCTATTGTGAGTGAGGGTGTGGCTGCTGGAGCCAAATCAGGAAAAAACAAAACAACCAAAATCGGTTTTTGTAGACATACACCAGCCAATGGGTAACACACCACAAGGTAGCAGATAGGAGCGTGTATATGTCAGAAATCACAAAAGAGAACAGTGCTCCTGAGGATCTCCTGGCAAACCCTCACAGCATAGAATTCAGGTGCTGGAACTGAACCATGAAACAAACACATCAAAATAAAACCATCTTGCTTCTTCTGAGTGGTGCTGAAAGTGGTGGCACTGCTCTGAATACAGGTGCCTTGCTATCAATGGGCAGCAACAAGGCACTGGCCAGGCGGCTTCATGTTGTCTGTGTACGAATTGGGGTCATCTGTGCTCCTTGCAGCACAAGTCCCGTCGCAGGACATAAACAGTGTGAGATTTCTGCCAACAGAACACCGTGTGATGTGCCTTGACTGGGATGAAGGGAAACTGGACGGCGGCCCTGCAAGCAGGGAGCTCGGGTTGGTAATGGACAGAATTGCATTCAGTATCCCCCTCCCTTTTTCCACCTCCTTTATCCTAAACTCACCTCCTTTAAGAAGTTTTCTACCCAGTTGACTGAAGTCACTCCAGTCTGCCCTGCAGTCAGTCTAGGTGTGAAGCCTGGAATGAGGACATTTGCTTTCTCTTTGAGAGCGTTAAAATCTTTGTAAGGAGAGAAGCAACCATTTAAAAAAGGTTTTTTTCTAATTTGCATATACATTTAGCATAATGGAATCTTAGAACTGGAAGGAATTTCGGAGGGCATCTGGCCGAAACCCACCTATTAAACTTGGCATGAAGCTGTGCATGAGGCTTGCAAAGTACCAACAGATAAACAGTCAAACTTCATGCCTTCAAATCCTATTATTTCAAATTTTGCAATATTGCATAAGAGGCATAGAAGGATAAAAAGAAAAATAAGCCCATGTTATTTATGATATTAAAAGTATACAATCAAAGAGCTCTGGGATCAAAGGAGAAATGCAAAAGGATATTGCAGAATGTATAGAAAGTTCTGACATTAAAAACAGATACATCAGAATCCAGTGCTCAAAGGAAATTAATAGCATTTAATACCTATGTTAAGAAATAGTAAATGAATCAAGTGTGCAACTAAAAAGTAGAAAAATAACATAAATGGAAGGAAAGCAGAAGAAAGAAATTGATAAGGATAAAAGCATAAGTTAATGAGATTAAAGAAGGGACTCTAATAAATCAAAAAGCTAGTTCATTGAAAAAAATTAACAAAACTAAATAATCCAATAGCCAACTTAATTGTTTAAAAGAGGGAGAAAGCCCAAAGATACCAAAAGGAAATGGCAAGGGGAAAGTGATCAAAAGAAAGGCAATTTTAAAAACCACAACTCTATGCAAATACATTGAAAAACCTACATGAAATGAGCAATTTGGTAGAATAGCTGTTCTCAAGCTTTTGGGGCTCCTAAACATTGCTGAAGACTCAAAAGAGCATTCATGTATATGGATCATACCTATTAATATTTTCCATGTTAGGCCAGGTGTGGTGGCTCACGCCTGTAATCCCAGCACTTGGGAGGCCAAGGCAGGAATATCGCTTGAGCCCAGGCATTTGAGACCAGCCTGGGCAACATAGTGAGACCCCATCTCTACAAAGAATTTAAAAAATTAGGCAGGTGTGGTGGGTATCTGTAGTCTCAGTGACTCAGGAGGCTGAGGTGAGAAGATTGCTTGTGTCTGGGAGTTCGAGGCTGCAGGGAGCTATGATCACACCACTGCACTTCAGCCTGGGTAACAGAGCAAGACCCTGTCTCCTAAAAAAAAAAAAAAAAAAAAATTACCATGTTAGATGTTAAATCTGAGAATTTAAAAAATATTTATGTATTAATTAGTTTTTATATAATCCCACACTTCTTGTAAGCTTTGGTCGTGTCTCTTGTCTCTATGTTCCCTTTCTTCCTCCCTCTTGAAGATTATGCCTCAAGTTCTGAAATTCGCTCCTCTGCATGATCCATCCTACTCTTAAGACTTTCCATTGAATTTTGGAGTTCCTTGAATACTTCCTTCATTGCCAGGATTTCTGTTTGGTTTTTCTGAATTATTTCAATTTCTTTGGAGAATTTTTCATTCATTTCCTGAATCGTCCTTCTGGTTTCTCTATGTTGGGAATCAATTTTCTCTTCAATTCCATTGAGTTTTCTAACAATCCATATTCGGAATTCTTCCTCTGTCAGTTTAATCGTATCGTGTAAGTTAGTGTCAGTTGGTGATGATCGAGTATTTTCTTTTGGAGGTGACTTTTCTCTCTGATCCTTCGTGTTTCCTGTGATCTTTCACTGGTTCTTTCTCATCTAGGTACTTTGTCAAGGACCGGAGTTGCTGGGACTGGATTATCTGTATTAATTAGTTTTTAAATAATAATAGACTCATTACATGTTGATATAAATAACAATTTTATGAAAAATAATTATATTTTCCTAAAAAAAAAAATTGCAAAGAACAGCTCCTTTACACTTTTTTTTTTTTTTTTTGAGACAGAGTCTCACTCTGTTGCCCTGACTAGAGTGCCATGGTGTCAGCCTAGCTCACAGCAACCTCAAACTCCTGGGCTCAAGCGAACCTTCTGCCTCAGCCTCCCAAGTAGCTGGAACTACAGGCATGCGCCACCATGCCCGGCTAATTTTTTCTATATATTTTTAGTTGGCCAATTAATTTCTTTCTATTTTTTAGTAGAGACAGGGTCTCACTCTTGATCAAGCTGGTTTTGAACTCCTGACCTTGAGCGATCCTCCTGCCTCAGCCTCCCAGAGTGCTAGGATTACAGGCGTGAGCCACCACGCCCAGCCTCCTTTACACTTTTAAGATCTCTTTAATATCTAGCTTGATAGAAGATGGTTGGATTCTCTCCTCTTCTGCATTCAATCTGTTGTGATGTCACATATACCATAGGATAACTCTACTGTATATTGTAAGATAACCTGAGTGAAAGAAATAAGTAATGTAAATAATAAGAAGAATTAAGTAAATTTATTATGAAAATAAATTTAATCTTATTTAACTCCTTAAGAGGGTCTCAGGAAGGGAGGGATGCTAGGACCACACTTTGAGACTTGATATTCTAGGAAAATATAATTTACCAACAACAACAAAAAAATGCTACAGATCAATCTCACTTATGAATATTGAGGCAAAAATCTTAAATAAAATGTCAGGAGGAAAAATCCAACAGCATATTAAGCAAACATCATGATCAAACAATACTCATTCCATAAGGCAAGAATCTTTCAATATTAGGAAATCTATTAATGTATTTCATCATACTAATAGATCTAAGCATCTGACAAAATAAAAAACCCATTCCTGATAGAAATACTCAATAAAATAGGAATCAAAGGATACTTCCTTAAAATGATAAAATACAAAATTATCATGTTATTTCCTTAACAGGAATTGATGTACATAAATTTTTATACATAATACAGATATAGCAATATCTTCACCCCTAGACCAGCATCTTATTTAATGGGAACACTACAGGCTTTCCCACTAAAATAAGGTATAAGACAAGACTGACCACGACCGCAATCACTGTTCTTATTTAACCTGATATTGGAGGGGTTCAAGCCTATTAGACAAAAGAAAGCAACTCGAGGCATAAGAATTGGAAAAGAGGGATATAACTATCTCTGTTTGGGAAAATCCAAGAGAATTGATAGAAAAACTACAAATAATTAAAGAATTTAGTTAAGAAGCAAGAAATTCAGTCTTTTCCCACTGCTTGTTTGACATGCCACACTTCTGTTTGCTCTTTGTTTCATTTCAGTAGTCTATGTTTCTGTTTGCAGACCAGTAACACACTGCTTTAATTACTGTAACTTACAATGTGTTTTGACTGTGCTAGGAAAATCCTAGCCTTTTCTTCTTTTTCAAAGTTGTCTTGGTTATTTTCTCTTGCACATTTTTTTTCCATATGAGACTTAGGACCTAATTGTCAAGTTCCTTTAATAAAACCCTTTTGACATTTTGATCAGGAAGGCACTGAATTTGCATATTTATTTGCCAGTAGACTTGAAATGTCTACAATATAAGGCTTCTCATTGTGTAACATACACTGTTCCTCTCACAAGGTGTTCCCTGACCACCCATTTTAAATTGCAACCCCTCCGATACTCTCTATTCCCCCCCCCATGCTTTCTTTTTCTCCATAGCACTTATCTCCATCTAAGAGACTTCACATATTATTTATTTTGTTCACTGTCTTCCTCTCTTTAATAGCTATAAGTACTTTTATCTGTTTTGTTTATCACTATAAATAGCCTCCAAACTTAGGACTGTGCATGACACTTACTAGGTGCTCAACAAATATTTGCTGATGAATTAATTAATATATTTGGGTCTTTTGTATTATTCCTTAAATAACATTTTATAGTCTTCTTCATATAATATTTGCTAATTTCTTAAAGATTTGTTTCTACGTAAGTTTGTTGTTGTTGCTATCATGAAGAGAGTTTTTTCCATTTAACTTTCTAATTGATCAGAAATTAGAAAAATCTAATGGTTTCTCACTTGATTTTCTTGGATTTTCTAAATAGACAGCCACAACATTTACAAGTATTGTCTTTTTCTTTCTAATATTTATACCTGAAATCTTTTCTATTTTGAATCTTCATTGTCTGGGACCTACAGTAAAATGATGACAATTTTGAGTAAGAGGCATCCTTATTTTGTTTCTAACTTTTAGGAAATGCTTGTCATACCAATTTATTAAATATAACTCGATATGGCATACTCTTTATCGGGATAAAGAAGTTTTCTTTTGCTCCTAGGAAATAGGAAACACAAAAAGTTTTAAATTTTAATGTACTCAAATTATTAATATTTTTCTCTATGGCTTGTGCTTCTTTTCGTTTTGTTTGAGAAATATTTCCTTACCTTAAGGTCATAAAGATAATTTCTTTGATAAATTTGCCCTACTCTTTCGGTCTTTTTTTTTTTTAAGAGACAGGGTCTCACTCTGTCACCCAGGCTGAAGTGCAGTGGCACGATCATAGTTCATTGCAGCCTCCATCTCCTGGGCTCAAGTGGTCCTCCCACCTCAGCCTCTCAAGTAGCTGGGACTACAGGTGCCCACCACCGTGCCTGGCTAATTTTTTTATTTTTATTTTCTGTAGAGATAGGGTCTCATGATATTGCCCGGGCTGGTCTCAAATTCCTGGCCTCAAATGATCCTCCCACCTCAGCCTCCCAAAGTGCTGGGATTACAGGCGTGAGCCACCATGCCCAGCCAACTACAGCTTTATAATAAACAGCCTTATTATCAAGTAGCATCGCCCTTCAACAGCTGTCTTTATCAGGATTATCTTTGCCATTCTTCAGCTTTTCAGCTTTGATTAGAATTGCATTTACTCTAAAGATCAATTTGAGGTCAGGTATGATGGCTCATGCCTCTAATTCCAGCACTTTGTGAGACTGAGGTGGAAGGATTACTTGAGGCCAGGAGTTCAAGACCAGCCTAGGTAACATAGTGAGACTCTGCCTCCACAAAAAAAATTTTTTTAAATTAGGGTTAAAAGGAGGGTTGCCTGAGCCCAGGAGTTCAAAGTAGCAGTGAGCTACGATTGCACCACTGCACTCCAGACTGGAAGACAAAGCAAGTCCCTGTTTTTTGTAAATAAATAAATAAATAAATATCAATTTGGGAAGAATTGGTATCTTTACAATTTTGAGTTTATCATTCCATGAATACTGTATATCATATTTATTTAGATCTTCTTTAATTCCTGTAAGTCATTTTTTGTAGTTTTCTGTAGAGGTCTTCCACGTCTTTTGCTCATATGTTTTCCTGAGTATTTGACTCCTTTCTATTATAAATACTATCATTTTAAAATCCGTATGTCTTGTTTATTTCTGGTGTATAGAAATACAATTGATGATGACCTGATATCCAACAATCTTGCTAAATTCACTTACTTTTAAAAATAAATTTTATTTTGTATATTTGAGGTTTACCATATAAGAAGATACATATAGACAGTAAAATGGTTACTGTAGTGAAGCAGATTAACGTATCTATCATATCACATAGTTACTTTTTTGTGACAAGAGTAGCTAAAATCTACTCATTTAACAAAAATTTTAATACAATATGATTTTATTAACTTTAGTCCTCATGTTATACATTGGATCTCTAAACTTGTTCATCCTATGGATCTGCTATTTTGTATCTTTTGACCTACATCTTCCCATTTCCTCTCTCCCACCCTGCACCCATGGCAACCACTGTCTCATTCTCTGTTTCTATATATTTGATAGCGCTCTCTCTCTCTCCCCCCAGATATACATACACGGTATTTCACATTTTCTGTGTTTTCTTACATCAGTATTGGTAGGATGTGTTTTACTTGGAATTTGTCCATTTCTTTTAAGATTTCAAATTTATATATATACACACAGAGAGAGATACACACACATAAACACACACTACGTGAGATAATAAAACATTTTTCTTCCCGTGTCTGGCTTATTTTACTTAGCATAATGTCTTCCAGGTGTATTCATGTTCTGGCAAATGGCAAGATCTCCTTTTTTAAGGCTGAATAATAATTCCAGTGTGTGTGTGTGTGTGTAACATTTTAATAATCCATTCACCCATTGATGGTTGTTTCCACGTCTTAGCTATTGTGAATAATGCTTCAATGAACATGGGAGTGCAGATATCTTTGTGAGGTCGGGATTTTATGTAGATAAAAATTTTATGTAGATTTTTTGGGTAGATACCCAGAAGAGGGATTGCTCGTCAGCATTGGCCTTGGCAATGATTTTCTGGATATCACACCAAAAGCTCAGGCTACAAAAGCAAAAATAAATAAGTGGGACTACATCAAATAAAAAAGCGTCTGGACAACAAAGGAAAAAAATAAACAAAATGAAAAATATCAACCTACAAACTGGGCTGAAAAATATAACTTGATTAAAAAAATGAACAAAGGACCTGAACAGATATTTCTCCAAAGAAGACATAAAAATAGCCAACAAGCACATGAAAAGGTGCTAAACATTACTAATCTACAGAGAAATGCAACTTAAAACCACTGTGAGATAGCGCCTCATACCCATGAGAATGGCTATTATCAAAGAGACAGAGCTATCAAGCGAAAAGAGAAGCCCTGCACTGCGGCTGGGAATGAAGATTGGTGGAGCCATTATGAGGTTCCTAAAGAACTTAAAAATAGAACTACTGTGTGACACTTATCATTTGGATTCTACATATGCAACCATACGCAATCATGTCATCTGTGGAGGACAGTTTCATTTCTTCTTTTCCAATCCTTATGCTTGTTTCTTTCTGGCCTCACTGTACCACCTAGGCCGTCCAGGAGAGTGTTGACTGAAGCAGTGAGAGCAGATACTCTGTCTTGTTTCTGATTTCAGGAGGAAAGCTTTCACTATTTCATCGTTAAATGAATTATCTGCTGCGGTTTTTTCTGTTATTTGTTTGTTTGGTTTCTTTTTTTTTTTTTTTTTTTTTTTGAGACAGAGTCTCACTCTGCTGCCCGGGCTAGAGTGAGTGCCGTGGCATCAGCCTAGCTCACAGCAACCTCAAACTCCTGGGCTCAAGCAATCCTTCTGCCTCAGCCTCCCGAGTAGCTGGGA